>ML677536.1:1692527-1833769 GCA_007922305.1 Dermatemys mawii | reverse complement strand
TTATCCCAGCCCTGGGCTCTCCACACACACAGCTCTAACGGTGCCCCTCAATTCTGATCCGTAGCCACCTGCTATCCCAGGCCCAGGATCCCTGCCCGCAGCTCTAATGATGCCTCCTGAATCTAACCCACAGCCATCCTGCTCTCTTGCATACTTCAGTGAGAGAGCCCTAAAACAATCAATATGGTCCAACCCGCTGTTTTCAGTAAAGTCTCAAGCTATATTTTCCACAGTGACCTGTGACTGCAACCGACATGGGGTCACAGCCTGCAACCCTCTCCAGTCCTGGGGGCGAGGGTCAATACTAGAGACCCCGAGGGTGGTAGCGTAGCCTAGTTCTTACACTTTGTCAACACTGGTTTGGCTCCTGCTGCAAACAGTCTCATTGGCTGGAACTGAAAAAAGTTGAGGAAAGGTGGTGAGTGCAGCACTGAGTCCCGAGGGGGAAAAGTCCTTCTGAGAGACTCACGTCAGCAGCATCCTCTGCAGGCGAAGTGGCTTTGTGGATAAGATGTGGCCCAGCTGTGATACAAGAATTGTCCAAACGTTGATGAACAACGATGGTGTTTCTGAGCCACATCAATGGGCCTGATCCTGCTCAGCTTTGGTTAAAAGACATTTGAAGGTGAAAGGGGGTTTACTGAAGATTTATGTGTGTGCATGTGTAGGTGTGTGTGTGTGCGGGGGGACTAAAATGAAGCTTCCAACAGAAAAATAAAACTTGGGACCAGAGCTTCAGCTGCTCTTGGGACTGGAGCTCAGTTGCAATGAATCCAACAGACTTCACTAACTGACACCAGCTGGGATCTGGCCCATGGACTACAGTGGAGCTATGGTTGATTTGCACCAGCTGGGGATCTCTTTTATAACTCTGCAATTGCTCCCCCAGAACAACAGTTTTGTTTTAGGGTGGTGAGTGAAAGTCCTTTCAGCGTCCCAGGCCAGCCAGAGCCTAAATGTGACCGCCTGGCCAGGGGTCAGTCGGGGTGGGAAGAAGGTGTCGTTAACTCAGGTCTGCCCTAAGGCCTCCCCCACAGGAAACTGCCACCCTCCCTCCTGTCTGGTGCCCTTACTCATTCTCTCCAGCACAGCCCCTGACCTTCTTGCTACATTTCAAGGGCTTCCCACTGCCCCACTGAACAACCAGGCTATTGTCTGTGATGCAGCTGGATGAAAACAATCTCCCCCGGGTTTGATTCAGAGATGTGTGCATGTGTGAACTGCCAGTCTGTAAAGAGGATGGACCCCGGAGCAGAGAGAACATCAGCCACCCGCCATGGCTTTTCTGCACAGTCTAGATCATCGACCTCTTGCCTTCATTGAGGATGGATGGAGTGGGAGGGTTGGTGACGAGCTCCCCACAAAGCCACTTGGGCAGCTGTGAAAGGTGCTCCCTGCTTCGGCTGCTGTTGTCAGCTGGTGTGCATCTGTGCTCTCGCCGTATGCTGCACCAACCCTGCAGAGAGCTCGTTTAGTGGTCCTCAGAAAGACCACACACTCCGTTCGGTGGCAAAGGCACTTGGCCAGGTTTATTGCTGATGAAGTGCGGTATTAGTGTCCCATAGACTCTACATGTATCCCCAGGACAATGGACTCCACTCAGTCAGCAGCGGGACTGTCTGCTGCTCCCTAAGCCAGACAAAGGTGCCCCTCCCATGATTTCTCTTTTATACATTGAGACAAACAGGTTACTTATTACACTCCTGGCACGTTACCAACATGTTACCAACCCTACCAAGCACCTAGTACTTCTTGGAAGCACCTGTGTTTTAGCAATGCTCACTGTGCCTTTGCCAAGTTCATGTACAGGACAGCAAACTTGTAAGCAAGCGTCTGCTTAATGATAGGGCCTGACTTTGGCTCACAGCCTGGCTTTTGCTGACTTTGGTTCAGATCTCAAGTCTTGCACCAGGCCCTGTGCTACAGGCTCTCTCTCTCTACTACAGCTGGAGGGTATGGGATTTCCTGGGAGGCCCTGGTGTGACCCTCCATGATCCCTTGTGGACCAAAGAGATTTGGAACCTATGTTGTTGGGGAGTGGGCCTTTAAGGACTGATCTTCCCAAACAGATAACCTGGGCAGGGTGCTGGGAAGCTTTTGTTACGCAACCAGTTGAAATGGGACACAGTGGGAAGCAGAGCTCTGGCAAGCCCCTTAAGCACTGAGGCCCAGATCCTCATAGGTATTTAGGTGCCTAATTCCCATTGATTTCAGCAGGAGTTGGGGGCCTTTGAGGATCTGAACCTCAGTGTTCACTGAACACCACAGAATTGGCCCTTGAGCCTTCCCAGGGTCTCCCAGCCATTGCTCCTGGCCCCACCCTCAGGTTCTCCCAGCAGTGGGCAGAGCCAGCTTATTTCGTCCTGGTTCCTAGTCCCTTTGTGGCGGAGGCTGAGTTGTTCCATTTCCTGATCTGACAGTTTCCCCTTTCCCAGGATGAGTGGGGGCCTCCACATACCTATCAGGGCCCAGGGGAACATTCTAAGCCCACTTTTCACCCCCTTAGGCTGCTCCCCATCTTTGTCAGAGCTCCAGGCGTGTCCTGTCCCTACACACAAATTCCATTGCTCCCGAGGGCTTCCCCAACTCACTGGGAGTTTTTATCCAGGTTTCACCCTGCTCCCCAAATCACTGAGTTACTTATACTGGTTTGTTATCATAGGGTCTCTTGTGAGTGCTGGGGTTGCACATCGTGGCTTGTGAAGGTCACTCTTGTTCTTGGGCCATACGCACTGGTGTTGTCAGACATCACCAGTGTGGTGCTTTGCTCTGTTCAGTGATGATAACAGTCCGCTGTGTGTGTGTTCCCTCTGTGTGCTGACCCGGCTTGTCACATCGCTGACACAGCAGACCCTGAGAGAACCCACAATGACCACAGACTCCAATAAGGTACGAAGGCAACCGGCCAGGTTTATTGTCAAACGAAGCACAGTAATAGTTTGCCACAGACTCTACAGGACATACTACGAATATGTGGCCCCTGAGAATGGACCAGCTCAGGCAGTGGTGGAATTTTCCACTGCCCCCAAGGACAGACAGGGGTACACTTTTATACACAGGTACAAACAAGTTACACGTCACTCCCAACGTATAGAGGTGCAACCCCTCTACTGTTAGGATGTTGCCTCTTACCTTGTACATACTGGTTTGAACATGGAGCAAGGTGTGTGTGTGTGGGGGCGGGATGGTCAGTCTCCAGAGTGAAGGGTGGGCTGGGGGCAATGAGGCACAGCATGGAGGGTGCAGCCACGCTCCGTGCAGCCCAGCAGGAGGGAACTGTTTACAAACCTGCAGCTGCCAGAAACACACTGGCCTGCCCAGCCCTGTGCTGTCAGCATGCTGATTCCCCTTGAGGGTAGGCCCGCAACCTCGCACCCCCAGCTTATGCCCAGCACCCCCTCGCCCAGAGACCTCCACCACAGATCTCTATGCCCAGCCCCCACCCCTCCCAGAGACCTCCCCTGCTGGCCTCCCACCACAACTGCACAGCACCCTGCACACCGCACTGCTTGCCCAGCACCCACCCCCATCCATAGACCTCACCACCTTCTTCACAGTCCCACCATCACAGCTGCCATCACCCCATATTCCTGAGGGAATTCTGCACCAAAAATTTAAAAATGCTGTGCACAATATTTTAAAATTCTGCAAATTGTATTTGTCAATAAATAAATGTGGAGGCTCCAAAATGGCAGTGGGGAGCACAGGCCACGGGTTGCATGGAGGTGGGAGATTACCCTGCAGCCTCTCCCCACCCCACCCTGGGACAGCAGTGAGGCTGCATCCGACCCTGACACAGTGCGAGGGCCAGGCCTGCCCCAGAAATACCCTGGGGCTCAGCGGAGGGAGGGTGGGTGTCTAGAGGCAAGGGGAGGTCAAGGCTGGCCTTACCATGAGGAGAACTGAGGCTACCCAGAGTGTAGAAAATTGTGTCTGCTGCGGGTGCATGTGTATTCTCTCTTTTCTAGATGCACAGAGATGGTGGAGTGCTGTGCTGGAAGAAGGAGAGCACAAGAGACATAACAGGCAGGCAGGAGAAAAGGTGAGAGGGAATAACAGCAGCAGGAGCTGCAGGTAGAGAGAGGAGGAGGAGCCTCTTATGTACCTCTTTAGCTCCCCAGGAGCCTGAACTGATTAACACCAGCTTCTCAGGGAGCTTCCTGTTTCCTTCTGCTTCCCTGAACCCACTTGAGGAGAACAGGCAGTCAACTGAAGCTGTAGGAGCCAGTTAGGCCCTTAAGACGCTGATATCTTTCCTCACTCAGGCCCTGCTACCAGCCTGCTTATTTGTCCCTTTCAATTGAGTGTTGAGAGCCACAACAGCTGGCACAGAACAGCAGTCATGAGTGAAAGAAAAAAACACCCCTCTGGGGCAGCATTCAGAAAAAGAAAGCAAAGGAAGCTTTTCTATTTAAGCAGGAAGGAGCTCTCCTGAGACACATAGACACAAATGTTCATGGTGAGTTTTCTGGCCCCAGTGACGATGTGAGTGGTGAGGAGATGCCTGATCTTCCGGTTAGTCAGAGTGCAGGTGACCTGGCAGCTACTGCAGCATCCATATCTCCATCTCAAATGGATGTAATTGTGCACATTCCGAAGAAAAGTGTAGATCAGAGTAGAGTGGGGTGCAGGTGCAAGAAACAGCTGCTGCTGAATTTAGTTCCTTATGTCTAGATGATCCAGGATGGTGGACCCACTTGAGCAGTAGCCTGAGGGACTTCCCTGTACTGCATGGGCCACAGCAAGTGAAAAAACTTCATGTTCCCCAGAGACAATGAAAACATAAGTTTCCATCCAACACACTAACGGTATGAAATCCTCAATGGTGACAAAGTGGAGAGGCCATGGCTTATGTACTCACAAAAGCAAAATGCTGCGTAGAATGCTGCATACTGTTTTTGTTGCAAACTCTTCCAGTCTAACATGGGGCAAAGTGCACTGGATTCTAGCCACATTGGATTCTACAGGAACAAAGGAATGGAAAAATCTGGCTAGATATCTGGTATGCCATGAGAAGACAGCAAATCACCAGAAAGATGATGGATGGAAAGAGCTTGAGATGAGACTACGGTTAAAGGTCACCACAGATGATCAGCATCAAGAGAAGATTGCATCAGAGTCTCTTTACTGGCAAAATGTTCTGAAAAGGCTCATTGCCATTGTGAGAATGCTTGATACCCAAAACCTAGCACTGCGTGGCACTTCAGATCAGCTGTATGTGCCAAACAATGGAAATTTCCTTAAAAGTGTGGAGCTGATGGCTGAGTTTGATGCTGTACTCCAGGAGCATCTAAGAAAAGTCACTACCCATGAAATGTGCACAGACCTACCTTGGAAAAACAATTCAAAATGAGATCAGACAGTTACTGGCAACAAAAGTCAAACAGAAGATTGTGGCGGATCTGAAGTCAGCAAGATATTACTCTTGCTGACTTCAGATATGGACCGCACACCTGTCATCAGCCATATGGAACAAATAACTTTAATGGTGTGTTTTGTCACAACAGAACCTAGTGAAAATGTCCCTGCATTGGTAACTGTCAGAGAGCATTTTCTTGAATTTATTGACATTGATGATACTACAGGAGCTGGTATGACACATGTGGTTCTTAAAAAGCTGGAAGATACGGGAATTGCGATAGCTGACATGAGAGGTCAGGGCTATGATAATGGCGCCAACATGAGAGGAAAGAACAGAGGAGTGCAGACATGGATCCGAGAGTTAAACCCTCAAGCTTGTTTTGTGCCATGCAGTTCTCATTCATTGAACTTGGTGGTCAGTGATGCAGCATCAGCTTCTAGTGAGACTGTTGAATTTTTTAATGTAATTCAAAGCATCTATGTATTTTTCTCTGCATCAACTCATCAATGGCAAATTTTGAAGCAACATCTGGAAACATCCTCTCTGACACTGAAACCACTGAGTGCCACACAATGGGATAGTGGAGTGGAGGCGGTAAAGCCTATCAAACAACAAATTGGGAAGATAGATGATGTCATAGTTGCCATTATGGAGGATAATGCTATGACAGGAACTGTTTGTGGGAGAACAGTTTCAGAGGGAAATGGAATCACCAGAAACATACATAACTTCAAATTTCTGTGTGGCCTAGTGTTGTGGCATTACATACTACTTGAAACAAATGTTGTAAGCAAGAGACTCCAAGATGTTGACCTTGATATTTCTGGAGCAATGGAACAACTGGACAAAGCAAAGTTACCAGTCAGATGAGGGATTTTGAAACGTTCTGAAGAGTACACAGAAGTTGGCAGAGCAGAAACTATTTTCCCACCCATTCAAAAGTACAAGAGTCACCGAAGAAGAAGACATTTTGATTATGCGTCATGGGATAATCCCATAAAAGACCCCAAACAACAATTCAAAGTTGAATTCTTTAACCAGATGCTAGATTGTGCAATACAGTCCGTTGAAGAATGTTTCATGAAGCTCAAGGAACACAGCAGTATATTTGGGATGTTGTATGATATTTCAAAACTCCTCACTATACCTGAAGAAGACCTATGCAGGGCAATGCAGGGCACTAGAGACAGTGTTGACACATGATGACATGCATGATATTGGTGTGAGTGATTTAGGTGATGAACTGAAAGCCTTTTCAAGATACATTTCAGTAGGATCAAATCCTAAGGCTACTCTGGAATATATGTGCACAAACAAGATGATCACCCTCTTTCCAAATGCTTTTGTTGCTCTGCGCATACTTCTCACACTTCCTGTAACAGTTGCCAATGAAGAACGTAGCTTCTCCCAGCTGATGTTAATAAAAACACATCTACGCTCCACAATGACACAGGAGAGGCTGTTCGGCCTTTCAACCATCTCAATAGAGCATGAGCTGGCCCAGACTGTGAACCTTCAGGAAGCAGTTCAACTCCTTGCAATCAAGAAGGTTTGGAAAGCACCACTTTGATTATTCAAACAGATAAGAATGCCAATGTTTACTATGGAGACAAGAAAAGTTACATTTGCTGTTCAGGCGTTTGAAAGTTAAGTGTTACTTAAAATTTTTGAACAAGGCATTTTAAGTTATTCGTTCTCCTTTATCTTTTCTTAGACCAGAGAGCATTGAAACATCTGTTTGAAAAAAGGATCAGATCACAGAGGCAGAATCACAGCCAGTGAGCAGATCTGGGGATCTAGGGTAGGTCAAACAGACTGAGCCACCCATCCGTAACTCTATGCCCGAGGGGACTTCTACAGGCCGGTTCTAGGTCTGTGCAGCCTGCTCATAAGTAGTCATCTCTCTCCACCAGCTGGATCACCAGGTCTGCAACTTTCCCAGTCCCTCTTCTCCTTCCTCATTTCTCTCTGATCTGAACGCCAGCCCCACTGGCCCTTATACACTGTGGCCTATTGCCCTCCATCATGCACAGCACTGTGGCTGCTCTCTCTTGCTGGGGCTCCCCTGTTAAGCAGGCCCATCGAACCCTCACCCTGTTCATCCCCATAACCAGATCAGCCCTGCGACCAGGCCAGCCAGGCCAGATGCTGTCGGGTCACAGGGAGCCTGGCACATGCTTCCACTAGTGCAGAGGTTCTCAAACTGGGGGTCAGGACCCCTCAGGGGGTCACAAGGTTATTACATGGGGTGTTGCAAGCTGTCAACCTCCACCCCAAACCCCACTTGCCTCCAGCATTTATAATGGTGTTAAATATACAAAAAAAATTGTTTAATTTATTGGGGGAGGGGGTTGCACTCCGAGGCTTGCTGTGTAAAAGGGGTTGCTAGTAAAAAAGTTTGAGACCCACTACACTAGTGGCAGTTGTACAGTGGATGATCCTGCACCCTTTGTCATCTTGCTGTCCATGGAGCTAAGGAGGGAATGGACTGGCAGCCCCTGTAGTTGGGTGCAGTGAAGTCCCGCCACATCCCAGCTGATTGCTTCATTGCATGGAGTCCCCTTCAAACCCCATGGTGGTTCCTGCAGCATAGGACATATTTCAGGCTTCTGCTGCCAGTGAAGCTCCTGATCCCATCGACTTCCCAAGGTCTTCTCCTCCAACTGACAAGATGCTGGAAGACCTCAGGAGGACTTTCTCCCATTAAATTGACTCACTGCTGGGGAAAGACAGTTTAGTCACATGGTTTCTGGGAAGGGGTAGAGTAGGTTAGGATTGAAGATGTATTTGCAGAGAAGTGTGCGTATGGTGAGCCCAGGGCAGAGACAGCAGAGGGCTGCGGGTTGGGATTAAGGGATATCTGCAGCACTGTCTGAATGAGGAGCCCAAAGCAGAGGGCGCTGTAGGGCAGGACTAAGGGGCATCAACAGAGCTGTGAGGGGTTCCAGCCAGCTGACATAGCTGTGGGAGTTGTGAAATAGGATTGATGTGCACTGAAATAGATGAGCTGAAGCTGGGTACATCTGCACTAGTGCAGGGGGTCAGATTGGGAAAAACAAGGTGGTGATTGTTATGATCATGGCATATACACAGAGAAGTTAGATAAAGAACATAACACACTCTTGTTGGAAGATTGCAAGGTAATACACCTTTATTCTTAAAATTCAGAAAATAACCCACCAGAACCCCAAACCAGAGAGAAACAAACCAGGCTGCTCCCTGAAAGGGCATTGCTCACCCTGCCTTCTTGGAGCCTGTCTGCAGACTGACTACTATAGACACGGATCCCACTTTTCCCTACAGAGCCCCCTACCCTGGAAGCAAGACCAGGAAAGACCCCTGAAATTTAAAATGACAGCTTGTAATTTTTAGTTTTCAAGGGACTACAGCAGTGCCTCTTCCATACGCTCTGCCCCTGTGAGTTGCCAAAATGAGATGCTGCTCACAGCAGATAGCAGCACTGTGTCTGTCTCTCTGAACTCTGCTGGGCTCTTTGAGGTTGCTTCCCCCTCCATGGGGTTGATAGGGGGATGGGCTCTACTGGGCTCCTTGAGGTTAGCTACTTGTTTGGGGGGGGAAATAATATACGGTGGCATCTCCCAAACATGACCTCCTGGTGGCACCAAAATCACTTCACAACACAACACTAAAAAAAAAATGAGAAGTTTTTTTGGAACCCACTTGTGCCACAAAAGGTTATGCCCAAATAAATGTGTTAGTCTCTAAGGTGCCACAAAGACTCTTAGTTGTTTTTGCTGATACAGACTAACACAGCTACCACTCTGAAACCTGTCACAATGAAATAGTTACCAATGTTGGCATTGAGTGTCCATCCCGGGGCACCTGAGCTAAACCCCTAAGGTGGATGGGGCTGTTCACACCTCTCTGAGCTGTTGCCTCGGCCTCTCTGCAGACTCCTCTCTGCATCCATTACACACAGGTCACCTTCTTGAGGGCGTTTTTAACCCCTGCAATCATAACAGCTGGTAGGAACTGATGGGAGGGGGAGAGCTGGGTTGTGGGGGGAGGGGAGGGGTGAAGCAGGGATGGGGTAAGTGGGAGGGCTGGGATGTGGGGGGCCGGACTGGTGAGGGGTGTTTGCGGGGGTGGGGGAGTGGCTAGTGGGATGTGCGGTGAGGGGCAATGGGGGTTGGGTTCCGGAGGGGCGGGACTGGGATATAGGGGGTGGGAGAAAGTGGGGGAGGGGAAGAGGCGGGAGAGACTGTGCCCCACCCCCTCCCATGACGCACATCGGGTTCCTCCCTTTTCTCTATTCCTACCACCCCGGTCCCAGCAACAAGAACGCCCCCCCGCCAGCTGACCAGCCAATCAGCGGGCAGGGAAGAGCCTCGCGCGGCGCCTAATGAGGACGCGGCTCTGGTGCCCGCCCGACACGAGGCTGTCTCTCCGCCCTTCCCGTTTCCCCATTGGCAGGCGGATGGCCAATGGGCGCGGCGGGAGGAGGCGGTTGGTTTCGGTTTGAAGGTGATCGAGTGGGGCGCTGCGCGTGCTGACGGAGCGGGACTCGGCTGGCTGGAAACGAGCCCCCCGCCCCCCCCCGAGACCCGTGCGAGGCGAGTGGCGGGGCTGAGAGGAGCGGTGGGGGAGGGGGATAGTTTGGCCGCGTGTCATGCGAACAGCCGGGGGTGCTGCCCAGTGGCCTGTCCCTGTGTGTAAGGGGCCCGCAGAGATCACGGGCCTCTGCCCACCCCCGTCGAGGTGTTGGGGCCCCGCTGGGTGACGCGCGCCTGGAAGGTGCTGAGGTGAAACACACATTTCGGGGCTGTGTGACAGGAGAGGCCCAGCCTGGACAGGAGTTCTGGTGACACTTCAGGAATCAGGATATGAGAGAGAAACAAGAGGAATGTGGGTGTTTTAAACAGGCAAGGTGGGTGAGGTACAGGAACTCCTCGTCTTCACGCTGTAGTTATGTTCCTGAACAGAGCGACTTTAAGCGAAAGGATGTTAAGTGAATCGAATTTCCCCATAAGAATTAATGTAAATGGGGTGGGGCGCACTAGGATGGTGATGGTATTGGCCAGCAACACCCCCACTCCTAGGCCTGCAAGCTCTGCTGGTTTGGGCATGACACAGGAGCCAGGCAGAGCAGGCAAGTGGCAGCCCATATGTCTGGGATTCCCTCCTCACTCTGAACTCTAGGGTACAGAGGTGGGGACCTGCACAAAAAAAAGAAATAACCCCCTAAGCTTATTTTACCAGCTTAGGTTAAAACTTCCCCAAGACATAAGTTTCTCCGTTGTCTGGAACAGTATGCTGCCACCACTAAGCGTCCCCCAAGAACTAAGGGCAGGGCCACTGGAGCCCCCTCTCTTTCCAAAAATCCCTCCAAGCCTAAACCGCCCTCCCTGGGAAAGGCTTGAGGAAAAACCCCTCACCAATTCTGCTAGGTGAGCCTGATCCAAAACCCTGGATCTACACAATGGAAAAAATCAGCCAGATTCTTAAAAGGAAGATTTTAATTAAAGGCAAAATATATCTCTATAAGAATCAGTGGAAAAACACTTTGCAATCACAAAAAGGATCAAAGAAAAAAACCCACACCACAGACAAATTCCCCCCTCTGCTGAGTCTTTAAAGTTACAGAGAAAACACAGAAATATGTCCCTAAAAACCTGAGAAATTCACGAGTGAGAAACAAATATAAAACAAACTGCCTTGCCTGGCTAAATTACTTACTGTTGTTGTTTAGAAAGGTTATAGATAGATGGAGAGAAGAAATGGGTCTGATTCCCCTGAAAGCCAGAGCGATTGAAAGACAACAGGCAAAGCACTTTCCCTCCCCCAAGGTTTGAAAGCATCTTCGTTCCCCATTGGTTCTTTTGGTCAGGTTCTTTTAGCTTCTTAACCCCCTTACAGGTAAGCAGGACTTCTAGGCTACTTTATGCTTATGCACCATAGGAAAAGATGCCTTTCTGCACCCTTCCCCAGCACCTGATGGGGACATCTCTGCTGGCCTCTGAGCAGCAGATCACACAAATGCCTGCTCCAGTTAGTCACTGACCCCATCCCCTACTCCCCGGGATGCTGGATAGACCAGTCGTCTCCTAAGGGAACCAATCTGGCAAGTTGCATGGTACACTCAGGATACACAACGTAGAGGCACTGGGCCTCTAGATCCCTGCAGAGGTGGAGACAGCCATAGGCTTTCGGAGTCCACAGGCGCTGACTTTTCAAACTGCTGTTGGGCGCTTGACTCCCTGCTCTGCCCTGGGCCCTGCTCCCATTCCACCCTTCGCCCAAGGCTCCAGCCCCACCCCGCCTCTTCCCGCACAGTTCTGCCTCTTCCCCTCCTCCGAGTGCAACATGTTCTTTCTCTTCCCCCAGCCTCCTCTCATGCTGCAGAACAGATGATTGCAGCTGGCGGGAGGCACGGAGAGGGAGCGGGGAGGCGCTGATCTGCGGGGCCTGCTGGTGGGTGGAAGGCACTGGGGGTGGAGGAGGGTGTTAGAACATTGCGCAACTTTAAACAAGCATGTTCTCTAATAGAACTGCAACTTAAAAATGAAACAACTTTAACCAGTACAACTTTAAATGAGGAGTTACTGTAATATATTTTATGGAGCCAACTGCTGTTGGTGAAACAGACAAGCTTCTGAGCTTACACACAGCACTTCAAGTCTTTTTAATTTATATATTTTTTCTTTAAATAAACTTTGCAAGCCTCCTCATCACCCCTGCCCCTTTTTTACCTATCATCTGTCCTTTCAGGTCAACTTTAAATATAAACTGATTTGGTAGCAATATTGCCAACCGCAAACATTCAGACAGCGTGAGTCAGACCCCCAAATCCTTAATTGGCTTAAAAATCATGACATTAAAAACCTCTCCCTTTTTTTTTCTTTCTTTCTTTTTTTTTTTTTTGTCTTCTGAGGGGTATAAGCCTTTGGGGTTCACATTTTCATGCTTTCAACACCAAATATCAAAAGAGTAGTAGTAATAGTGTGAGGTGGCAACACAACAGAAAGACTTCTTGTTGACGTACCCTGTGCTCTCCTTTATAGTGTGCCTTCTCACTTGGCTGTCTCCAGACACTGAAAACTGTGTTTTACACGTTCTCAGTTACATCTGCTTTGAGTCAATATGGGACCCAAGAAGCAAACTGATGGGAAGAAGAGCTCCCAGAATGGAAAATCGGGCTGTGATGGAAATATGCTGAAATATGTTACGGTATATTAATATTGGCTTATTCTGAGCAGGCTACCCCATCCTAACATCTAGTAACCATACAAGAAGAGGGGTTGATATACCAGCCACGTTTCCTCAAATATGCACACAGAGAATGCAGGAAATGCTACATTGGATCACACTAGTTGTCCATCTAGCCCAGTATCCTCTTTCCAATACTGGTTTATACTGGATCCTTCAGTAGGAGGTGTAACTCTCTCCCTCCACTCATAAGACACTTGTCATAGTCCTAACCACCTGCACTTGTGCTATTCCATCTTTCTTCTCAACTGTAAATAAGCACTGTTAAATAAGTTGCAAAATAAGAAATGAGTTTGTGTCTTTATAAATGATAAAGAAAACCTGAAGGGTTTTTCCCAAGAATTTTTTATTTTATATTATAAATTCAGATCCAGTTTATGCTGGAAAACTTTGTGGTGACTGGAAAATTAGAAAAAGCAGAATGAAAGAAAAGTACAAAGGGGTTCTAAAAATTCCTTCCTTTATTGTTGTCAAATCTTAACTTAAATAACTGACTTTTTAGATAAAGGAAGCCTTGTTTTTTCACCTAAGATATGAGCAATTGAAATACACGTGCTGTAAGAATCCCAATATTTTTTCCAGGAAAGGCTGAACTTAACATTTTTGATTTTTCTAATCAGACTGCCTTTGTGAATCCTAAAGAAGCAAAACAAAAGTCCATTTTTCTAAACTTCCTCTGCAGGTCATCATTAAAACTGAGTTCTTGAAGAACTGAGGTGGTTCTCAAATTGTACTTTGATTCTTGGATGCAAGATTTATTTTTAACTGCAGTGAGGCAATCCCAGCAGCACAAGGAATGAGCAGTTGAATGTTGGAGTCTTTCCACACTCAGTGCTAGCTTTTCAACAACCTGGATGTTACGCTATTCTGCCTATTCTTTTTGTCCCTTTCCCTGCCTCAGCATGTTCTGTGCCTCCCCTACTCCATATATCTCTCAGTACTTCTCACACAAGAATCTACATCTACAACCATGTTTGAGGATTCCTTGAGCCCGGGCTGGCTTAGACTCGAAACCAGTAGTGCCCAAACTTTTCCGGTTGCGACCTCTCTTACCAGTAATGGAATCTGTCTGTGCCCCCCGCTCCCTCTTAATGCACAGTTGGCTAAGCAGAGGAGCTTGGGCTGAGGGCAGAACTGGGGCTGGGGGTTGGGCTGTGGCAGGGGCCCAGGGGAGAGCTGGGATGGGAGCACTCTCTCACTTGCCCCACCCCCATCCTGTGGGGGCGGGGCTGGGCTGGGCCCGGCCCCGCTGTGCCTCCTCAAATGTTCCTCTGCGCACCCTGGGGAAGGTGTATCCCACAGTTTGGGGACTACTACTCAAAACACAGCTTAGCTGTAGTATGGGCAAGGCTTGAAAAGGGATATAAATGTAGATATATACACACGCACTCCCCCAGTGCTGCCTGTCAAAGGACAGGAAAATGTAACAGTTCCCCATTTATCCCCAGTTTCTCTTACTAAGTTCAAATACTGCCATTATCCAAGTCCCTGTTATTTTTAAAAGTCCTGTCACAGGGACACATGAGGCTCTAATTGTTCCTTCTTCCAGCTGCTCCTAGGTGGCGGTGGGGTGAGGAAACTGTAGCTCCATGTGTCTAGGCATAGGGCTATTTGATCAACAGTTTGGGGATGAAGTTTTGGGATGGATTCCTTACCAGGTATACACACAAAAAGGTGCTATTTCAGTTATTTGTGTTCTGTTTTGTTTAGTGCACTGAGGGGAATAAGCAAAACTCTCCCTTGAAAAAGCCACCTCCCAAAAAGAAGAGATCTGTGAACAGCACACCTCCTCTGTGTGACATCAGTGAGAGACAGACAAGAGACAGCCTTTTAATCAGTAAGAAATCCACTGAAGAGGAGCAAGAATTCACTGTCAACTTGGGTGATGGTGGCAAGGAGCATGTGGTGAAAGGCAGAACCTGTGACAGCATCTACAAAGCCCTGATGGCGCGAGCAGACATCTGTGCTCTGTTGAGCAAAGAGAAGAGCAAGGAGATGCACCTGTTGGGGAAAAAAGGGATTGAGGGGTATGTTAACTTGGGGATGCCTCTCAAGCACATTCCTGAGAATTCCCACTTTGAAATGGAATTTTACAAAGTGAATAGGAGTCAGAAAATAGGCCCAGTGGGACATCGTCAGTATGAGAGCAAGGGAAAGAAATGCATAATGTTTTATGTCTCCTCTCTTGGCAGTAAATGGGAGAACAATGCTCGATACAGAATTCTTTGGTGCCAGAAACTTGTTAAAGAACAGAGCAAGTTGTGTGTCTTTGCTCCAGAAGGGGAGACCATCAAGGATGCCTTGTGCAAAGATGGCCGATTTCATTCTTGCCTGGAGCAAACAGAGTGGCTATTGAAGGAGAACACAGAGTGCAGACCTAGCGATTACTGTGTCGATAATCTAGCCAACAGGTTGTTTGAGGTGGTGGTTAAAACTAAGCAACCTCCCAAGGCAAAGGATTGTTCAAGGAATGAACAATCCTGCATGGCCTCCGAGGAGGGGCAAGGGAAGACTTACCATTACTTTAAACATACTATCCTGGACCTGTATCCTGACTTGAAGAAACAAAGCACAGTTATTGATGAGCTCTTTGCAGAAGCCTTTGAAGAAGCCGTGAAACAAGGGAAATCAAGAAGTGCTGTGTTCAAATTGTACAGGGAGAACTTTGGGAAGGAGACTAAGAACTCCACTCTTATTAAGGTGCACAAACGTCTTGGTGTTCTCAGTGACTCTGTGGGGTTTATACAGTGGGCCAACAATGGAAATGATGGCTCTGCCAGTTGCTTTGTCTTGCATGATAAGTACATACTCACCTGTCATCATGTGGTAGCGCATATTGTTGGTGAAGGAGTGGAGGAGAAGGACTGGGCATCGATAATCAGTCGCTCTGCCTGTGTGACTTTCTCTTATGAAGATAAATACCCAAAGGAAAACAGCTGGTTTTCGCTAGCTCCTTGGTTTGAAATATCTGACAAGGATCTTGATTTTGCTGTCCTGGAACTGGAAGGAGATAGAAGCTTGTTCCCAGCAGGTCTAGTGCAATCATCTAACCCATTGCCATTTAATGGTCTAATCTATATAATTGGCCACCCGGATGGGCAAGCGAAATCTGCAGATGCCTGTTCTGTGGTCTCTATATTTGAGCGGAAACAGGAATGCCATTGTCGTCTCCAGCGTGGTCAGAAGGTGTGCGACCATGTCAGATATGGCCAAGAGAACAAGAAGTGCATCCACATGTTCACCCAAAGAAGTTTCCAGAATGTGATGAACAATCCCAATGTAGTCACCTATGACACCAGCTTCTTCTCTGGGTCTTCTGGCTCACCGGTGTTCAATGCAGATGGCCAGCTGGTGGCCATGCACGCTGCTGGTTATAAATATGAAAAGAATAAGCGGCTGTACAGCATCGTTGAGTTTGGTTTTTCCATGGTGGCCATCCTTGCAGCAATTAAAAATAAGTATAAAGCCTGGTATGAGGTTGCTCTCTCCTCCCTTTGGGAAGATGCTGGGTCTTGTCCTGGTGAGCATGAGGATTTCATCAGTACTTACACCAATGACATAGAAATGGAAATCTTGGAATAAAATCTCCATCTTTGAGAGCCTCACCAGCGCACTCAGTGCATTTCACCCTTCATGTTGATCTCCATGTTTTGAAATCTCAGTTTTTCTTGACATGAACTTTCTTTGGTTGGTGATTTCCTGCCAACTGCAATCTAGTTATACCCTTCTCTGCTTTCATTATTCTTATTGAAATGCCTGGTGATAAACATTGAAATAACTGTTTATTTTTAATGAAGGGTGGTTAGTATGATGGGATCAGTACCTTGAGTGTGGGATTCTTTCATAAGAAATGCATAGTCTTTGGACTTTTAAAGGCTAAGGTAGAGGGAGGAGTGGTTCTACAAGTAATGATCAACCATTCTTAAAAATATAATGGCTATATAGTTTGTTTTTGTTTATATTTATAAATAATATAAATAAATAATAGAATTATATACAGTTTTTAAAAAAATGCAAAAGCTACTTTAATGCCACATTAAATTAGCACTGTTTGAAAATGGTGAAAGAATTCCAAAACATTAACTTGTTCCCCTGCCCCTTTTGCAACAAGTGTATTTTGTTATACATTGAGCATATAAAGTTTACATTAAATAGTGGCCACAGAGGGCCTGGTTCTTTTTGAAGTTCATGGCAATGGGCCTTTGAAGAAAAGAGCAAAAGAAAATACTACATACATGCAGAATGACGGAGGTAACACTGTTGTAGAAGCCTTCATTTTTTGCACTGTCTGAATGATTTTTAACTTCATTATTGCATTAATGTGGCCTTTTGCATTTAATTTTCTACTTCTTGCTTTCCTTAAAAAGGGGGCTGGATGGAAGCAAGATAAACACTTCTACTGAAACCATTGGGAGTTGTTGTAAGTTCTGCACAGTTGCCACTGTTAATTGCACTCTGCTTGAAATATACAAGTGATCTGGTGCCCTTGAAATGTACAGAAAGCGAGAAGATCTGGGTTCAATTCCCAGCCATGCCATATACTGCCAAATGGCTTTGGGCATGTCACTTCATCTCTCTGTCTCAGTTCTTGTTGCTAAAACTGGATCCTTTCTCCGACCCTTTGTCTGTCTTGTCATTTTAGACTGTAAGCTCTTTGGGCAGGGTCTGTCTTCTACTATGTGTATGTAGAGATCCTGGCCTTTGGGACTCCAGTCCCGGTTGGGGCTTCTAGGCACCACAGTAATAACTTAAGAGAAGAATAGTCATAGTAATAGTTAAATTGTAATGACTATAACTTAAAACTTCTATAGCTGTGCATCACATTGATTGTAACCTATAAAGCCCTAAATGGATCAGTTTACCCAAGGGATTGCCACTTCCACAGCTGACGTTCACAGATTGACTCCAGGTTGAGCTGCTCTCCCTACTCAGTTTAAAAGGTTTCCATGAAGGCACCTTGGTTTTGAGAATTCAGTCCTCCATTTGCTCCATCAGAGCTAGGACTTGTTAATTGTTTTCTTCCTGCTGCAAAGTCTCTCTTTTTATATGGGTGTTAGGGATGGAGGGTTGGTGGGTTAGAGCAGGGATCTTCAAACTTTTCCCCCCGTGGTCCCTTTCTATGGAGGGAAAAGTCTGGCGGCCCCCGGGGAATGTCTGCTGAAATGCCGCCGCAGAAAGCGGAAGCTTCCGCTTTCCACGGCGGCATTTCGGTGGGACGAAAATAGCCCGCTCGGGAGTTCGGCGGTCTCCCAGGCGGTCTTGGTGGCGGCGCCGGAGTCTTGCGCACCCCAGTTTTAAGACCACTGGGTTAGAGATTCAGTGGGCTTGGAACTGGAGTGATGGATATAAACTTTTATAAGTATTTAGCTTCACCCTAAGTAAAGCCAACTACATGCATGGAAAATTTAAAGTACCTAGAATCTGAACAAGATAGGAAAAATGCATAATATTGACATTAATCCCTTGAAATGAAGTCAATCTTTCTACTGTACCACCTTAGAGCTAACAGTCACATATTAGCATGCCCTAAAGTTTGCACTTATGACATGTATGTGCAACCCATCTCTAAATTTGCCAACTTTGAGTCAATAGCACTTCATGCCATGTATGCTGGAGTACTGTGTCCATTCTGGGTTCCACACTTTAATCAAAATGTGATAAATTGAGGTTCAGAGGAGAGCAACAGAAATGATAAAAGGTTTAGAAAACCTGACCTATGAGGAAAGTTTTTTTTTAAAAAAAGTAGGTGTGTTTAATCCTGAGAAAAGAAGACTGAGAGGAGACTTGGTAACTGTCTTCAAATATGCTAGGGGCTGTTATAAAGAGAATGATGATAAATTGTTCTCCATGTCCATTGAAGGTAGGTCAAAAAGTAATGGGCTTAATCTGCAGCAAAGGCGATTGAGGTTTGACCTTAAGGAAAACTTTCCAACTATAAGTATGGTTAAGTTCTGGACTAGGTTACCAAGGAGAGTTGTGGAATCTATGTCATTGCAGGTTTTTAAGAACAGGCTGGACAAACACCTGTCGGATGGTCTACGTCAGGGGTCTCAAACAGGCGGCCCGCCAAGCCCTTCCCTGCGGCCGGCGATGCTCCCTCTGGCCCGCCCCCCCCCCCCCGCGGTTCCCCGCCAAGCTCCCCCGCAGCACTCCCACCTCTCCCCCAAGCGCCCTGTGCCCCCCCCACCATACTTCTCTCCCGCGCTGCTGCCTCCCGCTGCTCCGCTTACCGCTAGGCAATTCTCTGGCGGCTTAGCAGTTTCTGGGAGGGAGGGGCCAGGAGTGGAAAGCCTCGTGCACGGGGAGGAGAGGGAGAAAGGGGTGTGGATTTGGGGAAGGGGTTGGACTAGGGGCAGGGAGAGGGTGAAGTTGGGGTGAGAACTTTGATGAAGGGGTTGAACTAGGGGAGGAGAGGGGGTGGAGTTGGGGTGGGAACTTTGTGGAAGGGGTTTGAAGGGGACAGGAAAAGGGTTCGTAGGGAACAGGGAAGGGATTTGAAGGGGACAGGGAAGGGTTGGAAGAGGCAGAGCAAGAGTGGAGTGTGAGTGCAGCCCCGTCCAGGAGGATGCTTTAATAGAAGTAAATCTAAGTTCATGTTTGGTCCTTTGAGTGAGGTGCATTATTAAGTGAATATATTTTATTAAAACTGCTTGGAAATGACTTCATCAAAAAAGAACATTCATGGAAGAAAAGAGAGTTTTCCAAGACAAATGGGAGCATTTATATTTTTTCACAGAGGTAGAAGATAAAATTCAGTGCCTTATTTGTCAGCAAACAATTGCTGTTCCAAGGAGTATAATGTGCGTCGGCATGACGACTCGATGCACCGTGAAAAATATTTTTTGCTATACTTTTCTATCATTGTATGTGTAACACTGAGGCTGAGTATGAGGCTCAGATTTGTTAGGTGATGGAATAGTTCACCTAAGGCAGGGGTCTCAAACACATGACCCGTGGGGTTATTTTCTGTGGCAAGCCAAGCTCCCCATGCCCCTTCTCTCCCCCTCACTTAATTTCCTGCAGCCGCCAAGCTCCCTGCGCCCCCGCCTCCTCCCTCCCTCCCTTGTCTGTTAGATCAAAGAGCTCATTATCAAATATTTGTTCCCAAGTACTATAGATTGTCATGTTTTCTAATCCTTTAATCATTCTGATGGCTCTTCTCTGAACCTTCTTGCATTAGAAATAACTACCTCACTGGTGGGCAAATGATTCCCATGTACGTACTTTTAAAGCACTTTGGGACCCATTAGGAGGAAAGAAAGATGTCTATTAACACAGGCCATTATGATTTTATAGGCTAAATTCTGAACTCCTGCTCAGAGAATATTTTTAATAAGAATAATCTATGGTGCTCTGGCTCTTCCACTTCCTTTTTTTGCTGTAGTGCTCAGGTATCTAGAGAAGTAAAGAGTTTCCAAGCAAAAGGACTTTTTTCCCTCTCTTGTTTCTTAGTGTATCATTTGGCTGTTGGTTTTTAGCTTTCAGTCTTTATTGAAATATGCCATGTGCTGCTTGATCAGTTCTCAGAAGGGACTGCACTTTGGTTAACTGTATTAGCACTGGTTCAGTCTGAGTCTGCTCAAGCATCTAGAAACCTCTAGTTCCCCATGAGCATGCTCAGAGGCATAACATAGGCATTAGAATAACCAATAGGATAGCAGTAGTCATTTCTGTACTAGTATTAGTGTAACATTAGCATAATTACCCCCAATCAAGCAATTTGTAGAAATTTGAAGGAGATTCCACCACCTCCCTAGGTAACCCATTCCAGTGCTTCACCACCCTCCTAGTGAAAAAGTTTTTCCTAATATCCAACCTTGTGATATCCACAAGAACATTTAGTGACTATATATAAATTCCTGTTGTTTCCCTCTCTTTGCATCAAGGCATAAGATGAGCATTGATGTCAAGGCAGGAATGAATTTCCCCCATTTGTTGCACAACTGAGCAGGTGTATTATGGAAACTTTTCATCTTCCTTTGAAGCATGCAGGGTTGTAGTGAAGCAGGACTCACTGCTGCAGCATTTCCCTCTGGTCATCCAGGGAATTAGCTCTGCAGCCCTCGGAACGCCTCCTGGTGACCGGTGTCTCACCTGCAGCTGGCCTCCCGTGTCTCTCCCAGACCCCAGTGCCTCTTTGCCTTGGGGTGCTTCCCCCTTGCAGTGCCCCCACACTCTAGGCCTCCCTTCCCAGGGGAACCCCCAAATCTCTAACCCCAATCTTGGATTATGTTGTATGTAGGACCCTTCATTTTCAGTTTTTATTTTATTTTGTCTTTCCCTGGAATTTATCAGTGTTTATTACCACAGCAACAAGATGATGAACAAGAACGGGTGAAAATCAGTGCAAAAATTACTAATTTTTCTAGATAAATACCAGGTTTGTTTTGGTGGATGGAAAGCCATTTGCAGCACATACACTCAGCGTCATCCTTTTCTTCTGTTTTTGTTTTTTTTTAAACTTTCAAATATTTCTTTGTGTTCTGAAACATATTCTGATACAGATTTTTGTTTTCTTCCCATTTTAGTGTCAAATCTTTAAACCATTATCCTACAGCTTGAAATGTATGTGAGATTCATCAGTATGTTCAGATGTGTACTCACTTTGGAGCTTTTGTGCATCTCTGTTTGTTTATTGTGTGTATCTTCAACACTAATACATAGCATTAACTTCAATAGGCATCTTTGCATATACACACAGACTAATGTATTATCCTAATATGTACATCTCATGCAATGTATCGTATTTTCCTAATAAAATATTTTTAATATATTTAAATGATACAGAAGTAGGGTGAAAATCAGAAAATAAACCCTGAATAATACTTTCAGTAAAAATAGTTTTAAACTGAAAATGAAGGGGCTTAGTTATATGTGGATAGATTTCCTCAATAACTAATGGATCAGTATTTTGTGTCCCTAGTGACTTTTCTCTGGCTCTCAAACGAGGAGCTGCATGAAGTGAGAACCAGGACATCAAGCTCTCTACAGAGGATGACACACCTATGACTAAAATTAGCTTTAAATTGGGCTCAGAAATGACACATTTCTATTAAAGAGACAGTCAGGTTAAGCTTGTCTTTGAGCTTGGGCTTGGATTGGGAAAGGGTAGGGGAGTTTCACTCATTTTGTCTTTAATTTCAGTGTGCTCAGTGCTCTAAGATGGGAGAATCTTTTTTCTTAGATGTCTGGCTGGTATGTCTTGCCCGTGCTCAGGGTCTAACTGATTACTGACTTAGGGTTGGGAAGGAATTTTTTCCCAGGTCAAAGTGGCAGGAGCCTTGAGGTTTTTTTGCCTTCCTCTGCAGTGTAGGATGTGGGTCACCTGCTGGGATCATTGGGGAATATGTCAACAAATCACTTCCCTGCCATTCCAGGGGCCTGGGCATTGGTGGTACCTAGGTCTCTTCTGTTTTCTGCCTATGGCACAAAACAGCTTTAGTCTCCTGAGTGACTGAAATGCTTTGATCAGACTAAAGTCATTGTGCTTAATAGAAGGGTATCTGGGTAAAATCTAATGGCCTGTGATATACAAAAGGTCAGACTAAATAATCTAATGACATTCTGGCTTTATTCTCTGAAATCAGTGAAACTTTTAAAACATTTTTTTGCAATCCAAACATTGCAGCCTTGGGCTGAGGCATGAGAATCAGTTTAGTCAATTTCATTTATTTTCATTTCTTAAGTTGAGACAAATGCTAACAATATATCAAGGTCAGAAGTGAATACTAGCATAACCTTATAAAGCTTTAAAAATCAATATGAGGAAAGGAAAGTTGTTTTTAAGAATATTTTGAACCTGACCGTGTCCTTCCAAAATATAAACTGAAAAAAAAATTCAACTTGGGAGAAAATAAACTGGTAATTTTTTCTTGTTTTTTGTGTGTGTTGATGCCTATGTACTGCATATGTGTACATATATTGCTGTGTGTACCAAATACCAGCATATGTACTTACATCTGTACCCTGCCAATTTAAATAGATTTTTAAAATAATTTCATACTGACATCTTTATTTTATTGAATAGTCTTTACATGAAAGGCAGAAAATAAACAATCCCGTTGTATTACCAACTGTTTCTGGGTTGGAGAAGGGAAGTGGGCAAAAACAATCTTTAATATTGAGAAACTGTGCAGTCCAGTGGATAGGACACTGGGGGGCAGGATACATAGGTTCTGTTCCATGGCTTTTCTACTGGCCTGGCTGTGAGGTAAGTCACTTCCCTCTCTGCCTCTTTCCCCTCCCATCTTCTGTCTTATCTATTTAGAGTGTAAGCTCTTTGGGTACTCACTTTGTTTCATTATGTTTGCTCTGGATCTTCCCCTCCATCTGTTCAGGCAAGCTCTGAAGTTAATAAAGGGCTTTTGGTGGTGTGTACTTTTTACTAGAGAGGGTTATCCTAGCCAACTGCATCCAAACAGAGCCACAGATGCAAGTGGAACCCACAACTTTTAGGATACTGGTAAAAAATCCATGAGATGCAAAACAGCAGCAAAGGTCTATATTAAAACAGAGATGAGAAAGAAGTCTTAGGCCATGGTTACACTGGCACTTTATAGCGCTATAAAGCCCCTACGAGCGCTATAACCTACTCTCCGTCCACACTGGCAAGGCACTAATAGCGCTATAACCGCGGAGTTATAGCGCTATTATAAATCCACCTCCTCATGGGGAATAAGGGCTGTAGCGCACCTGCTGTAGCGCTACAGGAAGAATGTGGACACCCACTGCGTATTAATTGGCCTCCAGCCTGTCCCATAATTCCCGTTCGAGCCACTCTGGTCATCACTTGCAAACTCTTTTGTCCTGTCCTCAGGTGACCACACGTCAGACCCGCCCTTTAAAGTTCCAGGGAAATTTGAAAATCCCCTTCCTGTTTGCTCCAGCCAAGCGTGGCGTGCTCTCAGGGAATCCTTGCAAGTGATCATTCTCATTGATCTGATTGATTGCGTGGCGTGGTCTCAGGGAATCGTTGCAGGTGATCATTCTGATTGATCATCATGACTCCACGTGCCATGCCTCCTCGCAATAGGCGATCCCCAGCATGGAGCAATAGTGAGGTGCTGGACCTCATCAGCTGCTGGGGGGAAGAGGCTGTTCAGTCTCAGCTGTGGTCTAGCCGCAGGAATTTTGACACCTATGGGCAGATATCACGGGCCTTGGCAGAAAGAGGCCATGAGCGGGACACTCTGCAGTGCCGTGTTAAGGTAAAGGAGCTTAGGAATGCATATCGCAAAGCCCGCGAGGCAAACGGCCGCTCAGGGGCAGCCCCGGTGACTTGCAGATTTTATAAGGAGCTGCACGCGATACTTGGTGGTGATCCCACGGTCACTCCATCGACCACCACGGACACTTCCCAGCCCACCAGTGAAGGGGGGGGGGTGAGGAGGAGGACGAAGAGCAGGAGGATGAAGAAGAGGAGGAGGATGAGGACGAGGCAGCAGCGATCCAGGGCACGGAGGAGTCCCTGGACGCATGCAGCCAGGAGCTCTTCTCAACCCAGGAGGGCAGCCAGCCACAGCGTCCGGCGGTTGCAGGGGCCAGCTCAGCAGTGGATTGCGGAGGTAAAGCTGCTTTTCTATGGGGAAGGCTGGCAGCTTGGGGTGGAAAGGGATGAGGGGGGCATTCCACCTGGTGCTCTGTTCAAGCCAGGAGGAGGGCAGGGGGGCATGCAGCCAGGAGCTCTCCTCTAAAGCCAGGAGGAGGGCGGCCAGCCACAGCGTCCGGCGGTTGCAGGGGCCAGCTCAGCAGTGCATTGCGGCGGTAAAGCTGCTTTTCTATGGGGAAGGCAGGCAGCTTGGGGTGGAAGGGGATGCTTGCATGCTTGCCTACATGTGGAATAGTGCATTGATGTAGTCTATCACCTCGCGGTAGTCATCATCAGTAATCTCTTCAAAGGTCTCAATAAGAGCACTTGCAATGCGCCTGCGCAGGTTTCCCGGGAGAGCCAGCGTGGTCCCCGTCCCGGTCACGGTCACTAGTCCCTGCCACTGTGCTACAATGGGTGGGGGGAGCATTGCTGCACATAGGCACGCTGCATATGGCCCTGGGCGGAAGCCGCATCTTAATAAAATCCCTTCCCTTTGCTCCTCAGTGACTCAAAGCAACGAGATATCTTCCAGGACAAACACCTACGGAGAATGTTGGAACAGTGTTCAGAGTAGGGCTCCTGCCACTTCCCGGCACTCCACACACCCCCCCACCCCCGCCACAGCTTTTCAGGGCAGGGAAGAAATCCTTCCCCCTGCCTGCTGCTCACACTGTGGCTCCTGCAACGTACCGGCACTCCCCACCCCCTCCCCCGCCACAGCTTTTCAGGGCAGGGAAAAAATCATTTCCCTTGCCTCTGGAGTCCACTCACCATGGCAGAGGCTCCGTTGCTGTATCTGTGCTGTCTGCGGGACAGGCAAACGGGGAATGCGGGGGAATGATAGGCATGTCTGCTCTTTACAAGGGAACCACTGTGAAATGTATCTTTTTATTTTAGAAGGGTCGTCCTTCACCCCTTCGCCATCGCTCTTATCAACAGCTGAGAGGCTCAGGAGACTGAGGAAGCGGCCACGAAGGAGCAAAGAGGATCTTGTACAGCAAGTAATGCAACAGGCTGTAACGGAGAATCGAGTTGCACAGAGGTGGAGGGAGAATGAGAGCAAGTTGAGGGAGAAGGCGCGGAAGGAGAACGCGATTCACCGCCGGAAAAGCACCGACAAGCTGCTTTCATTACTGCAGCTTCAATTGCAGACTATGCAGCGGCTTGTCACCCTTCAGGAGGAGAAGCTCCGCACCCACCACCCCAATTATCGTTTGCCCCAACTTCCTTCCCCTTCTTTGCCTCTGTACCCTCCAGGCCACTATCATCAGCCAAATGGTTATCACCATCCACAGCTGCCTCCAACCCCTCTGTCTTCACCGAACAACCCCCAGACCCCAGACCATTATCCACTGCAGTCTACCCCTAATAACATGCCTTACTGGCCACCGCAAATGGGGTTCGGGGGACATGGCCACTGTGAGGGCACTGGAGACTCAGAGACCCGGACATACTCCGATCTCTGACTGACCCCACGACACCCCCATTGCACCTCCCCTGCCTTCCCCCTCACATGCATCACAATATTTTCTTTCAGCAACCGAAGTACCTGTTCAATAAATGAATTGTCTTCTTAATAAATGGGTTTTTTTTTATTAAGTGTACATACATTATTACAGGCTACAGAAAAGCAAATGCCTGTTCCTGTTAAAAGAATGCTCCCTCCCTCCCTCCCTCCCTCCATCTGCACCTCACTTTAGAACTGGCTTTCAGCCTCAAAATGCTCCCTCAAGGCTTCCCTGATCCTAACAGCCTCGCGCTGGTCCCCTCCATGAACCCTGCTCTCTGGCTGGGCATATGTGGCCTCCAGGCGTTGAACCTCAGAGGACCATGCCTGAGTGAAGCCTTCGCCCTTCCGCTCACAAAGATTATGTAGGGCACAGCATGCGGAAATAACCGCGGAGATACTACCCTCGGCCAAGTCTAGCCTCCCATAAAGACAGCGCCAGCGCGCCTTGAGACGCCCAAAAGCACACTCCACAGTCATTCGACAACGGCTAAGCCTGTAGTTGAACCTTTCCTGACTGCTGTCCAGGCTCCCTGTGTACGGTTTCATGAGCCAGGGCATTAAAGGGTAAGCAGGGTCACCAAGAATCACTATGGGCATTTCCACTTCCCCCACGGGGATCCTCTGGTCTGGGAAAAAAGTCCCGGCTTGCAGCTTCATGAACAGGCCGGTGTTGCGGAAGATGCGTGCGTCATGCACCTTTCCAGACCAGCCAGCGTTAATGTCAGTAAAACGCCCACGGTGATCCACAAGCGCCTGGAGAACCATGGAGAAGTACCCCTTTCGGTTAACGTACTCCTCAGCTAGGTGGGTGGGCGCCAGAATGGGTATATGGGTCCCATCTATCGCCCCACCACAGTTAGGGAAACCCATTTCTTCAAAGCCAGCCACGATGTCATGCACGTTATCCAGAGTCACGATTTTTCGTAGCAGGATGCGATTAATGGCCCTGCACACTTGCATCAGCACAACTCCAGCGGTCGACTTTCCAACCCCAAACTGGTTGGCCACCGATTGGTAGCTGTCTGGGGTAGCCAGCTTCCAGATCGCGATAGCCACCCGCTTCTCCACCGGGAGGGCAGCTCTCAGTCTGGTGTCCTTGCGCCGCAGGGCAGGGGCGAGTTCAGCACACAGTCCCATGAAAGTGGCTTTTCTCATTCGAAAGTTTTGCAGCCACTGCTCGTTGTCCCAGACTTGCATGACGATGCGATCCCACCACTCTGTGCTCGTTTCCCGTGCCCAGAAGCGGCGTTCAACAGCCGTGAGCATGTCCGTTAATGAGACAAGAAGCTTTGTGTCGAATGCATTCACCGCTTCGATCTCGTCTTCAGAATCATCACTGTCATCCTGCATGTCAAGGAATAACTCCACTGCACACAGAGATGTGCTGGCGACAGTCGTCAGCATGTCCCTCAGCAGTTCTGGATTCATTGCAGCACTCGACAATGGAAGACGGAGCGTGGCTTGCTGAAACCCTTGAAAGATGGCGCCAGAGGTGGAAGGAAACACAGGGATTGCTGGGATATGCCAAAAAGCATCATGGGTAGTTCAAACAGGATATAGAATGCCCCGCAAGTGACGCCCCCCCTACCACAAGCCATTGCGCCAGATCAGGAAGAGGTGTACTGTGGGATACCTGCCCTAATGCGCTGCTCTTAATGCCGTATTAACTGCCGCAAATGTGGCCATGCTATAGCGCTGGAGCAGCTCAGTGTGGACATACAATAGCGCTATTATTATTGCTGTATAAGGCGAGCGCTATAAGCAATAGCGCTATAATTTTGTAAGTGTAACCATACCCCTACAAAGTTTAGTTTGCAAATTGGCTGGGTGCATTCACTTCTTGTAGGGGACTGCGCTTTTGCTCTCTAAGGCTTACCTTGTGTCATAACTCAGTAACTAACTCTTCTGGCCATGAAACACCAGATTCATAGAATCATAGAATATCAGGGTTGGAAGGGACCTCAGGAGGTCATCTAGTCCAACTCCCTGCTTAAAGTAGGACTAACCCCAACTAAATCATCCCAGCCAGGGCTTTCTCAAGCCTGACCTTAAAAACCTCTAAGGAAGGAGATTCTACCACTTCCCTAGGTAACCCATTCCAGTGCTTCACCACCTTCCTAGTGAAAAAGTTTTTCCTAATATCCAACCTAAACCTCCCCCACTGCAACTTGAGAGCATCGCTCCTTGTTCTGGCAAGGAGTAATGTTAGAGATAACAAAGGGATACAGACAAATTCCCCTCTCAAGTGAGTCCAAAGAGAGCTGCTTTTGCTCCTTCTCCTGTGTTCTCTTCACCTCTGTTATTCAGATTGACTGGAGCTCCAGCCACCTTTCAGTAGCTTATAGGTTCTGTCTTTCAGTAGCAGCATCCTCTGTAGGTGGCTGCGTGACTAGATGATTTGCTTATCTCTAGAGCAGGTTGGAGATTGTAGCTGTCTTGTCATTCTTTGAGGCAGAGCTGGACACAATTTTTCAGATGAATAGCTTATTTGCCAAAATATATAGTTTCCCTTTGGTGCTGTTCTATAAAGATAGCCAGCTGATCCCCCAGAATCTGATTGCACCATTCCACCATCCCATCAGAAAGAGACCCCTTTAGAGCTGGCAGTGCTGACTGCAGCACTGGCTGTAGCTCAGGATAACCCGTTGCCAGCAAAGCTCTACTTCTCATTCACATGGGAGTGCTTGAAGACCTGATGTGAAAGGGGGAAAGGAAATCAAGTCATGGGACAATGCAAAAAGTGCAGTGAGTGTTAGTGCCACTTTCTGGTACAGACAGGACAAGGCAAGTGGTTATTGCTAATTTTCATGCCCTTGTAATATTTGTCACCACTATGCTGTACATATGGAGCAAGGACCGCTCAAGGAGGCAGTGGAGATAGAACAATGCTCTTCGTGTCCTAAAACAGGGATGGACAAACTATGGCCTGCAGGCCATATCTGACCCACAGGACTGTCCTGCCTGGCCCCTGATCTCCCAGCTCGGGAGGCTACTCCCAGCCCCTTCCTCAGAGCCACACCACCATGCAGGCAGCACTGTGGGAGGCTGAGGGAGGGGATGCATTCCTGCAAGGCGGCATGTCTGGCTCTATGTGACTGCCAGAGATGCTGCTCTGAGTGGCATGGTAAAGGAGTCATGGCCGGGGGTTGGATAAGGGGCATGAAGTCATACAATATCAGAGTTGGAAGGGACCTCAGGAGGTCATCTAGTCCAACCCCCTGCTCAAAGCAGGACCAACCCCAGCTAAATCATCCCAGCCAGGGCTTTGTCAAGCCTTTCTTTGAAAACCTCTAAGGAAGGAGATTCCGCCACCTTCCTAGGTAACCCATTCCAGTGCTTCACTACCCTCCTAGTGAAAAAGTTTTTCTTAATATCCAACGTAAACCTCCCCCTCTGCAACTTTAGACCATTACTTCTTGTTCTGTCATCTGCTACCACTGAGAACATTCTAGATCCATCCTCTTTGGAACCCCCTTTCAGGTAGTTGAAAGCAGCTATCAAATTTCCCATCAGTCTTCTCTTCTGTAAACTAAACAATCTCAGTACTCTCAGCCTTTCCTCACAAGTCATGTGCCCCAACCCCCTAATCATTTTTGTTGCCCTCCTCTGGACTCTTTCCAATTTTTCCACATCCTTGTAGTGTGGGCCTCAAAACTGGACACAGTACTCCAGATGAGATTCTGGGGAGGCAGTTAGGGAACGGGGGGGGGGGGGTTGGATAGGGTGTGGGAGTCCTGGGGGTCAGTCAGTGGGGGTGGGTCGGGGTCAGGGCAGTCAGGGGACAGAGACTGGGGGATTGGGTAGCGGGTGGTATCCTGGGGAGGCAGTTAGGATGCGGGGTCTTGGTAGGGGGAAGACAGGGGACAAGGAGAAGGGGGGTTGGATGGGTCGGGAATTCTAAGGGGAGCAATCAGTGAGTGGGAAGTGGGAGGGGGTCAGACAGAGGGTGGGCCCAGACTGTTTTGGGAGGCACAGCCTTCCCTAATCGACCCTCCATACAATTTTGCCCTCAGGCCAAAAAGTTTGCCCACCCCTGCCCTAAGAACTGAGCTTACCCAAAGCAGTACAGGGCATATGACAAGTACATTCTTCTGATTCGCTCCATTAAAGGGCACTAATAACACATTCACACTGCCCAGTTCATTATAACACGATGGGAGAAAATATTTTTTTAAATTATTTCAAATCAAGAAGCTCATAAATATGTAATTTTAGGTGGGGTTTAGTGTTGCTTTAAAATTAGTCACTGGGCAATTACTGGAAAGGGGCTGAGGTAGAGAGGAGGAGAAATTGACTTTCTGCTGCTTTGGAGTGGGGTTATACAGGTGTTCAGAGTGAGTGTTAAAATGTCACCGAATCGGCATGGTAACATTATGTACTCACTGTAGAGCTCTAGGATAGAGGTCTTCTGACATGTGGCTTCTCATGGCACAGTGATGGTTTCTCATATGTGTAGGTAGACTGCACATGTTACATTGTGTTAAGCATGGGACTAGATTGTAACACTAAGACTAAAAGCTTTTATGTATGTGGAACCTTTATATAAGTTACATTGAAACTACTGTATTTCCTGTATGTGATAGCTATCCTATGTAATCTGTCTTATTTTTGCATTGCTTTAATTATATGACTCTTTAAATGTAATTCTATTGCATTTTACTATGTTCTATGTATTCTTTTTTGCTTTATTAAATACATTGTAACCACTTATTTCTTTTAAATAAAGAATTATTTTGTTTTCAAAGAATTATTGTTTGTGTGTCCATCCTTGAGCGGGAGGCTGTATCTGTGTCCGTTCAGGGGTTAGTAAGACTAGCTTGCTCTGGGAGCCCTCTGAAAGTCAGAGACAAGCCCCTTGGTAACACCCTGGCAATTTCGTTAGTGCGAACCACAACCTTGTTACCCTTTTGTTAAATTAGACAAATTTGTAGGTAACCTAAGTGGCGCCTACATTTTAGGGCAGCAAAGTAGTCACTCAGCCATGGCAGCATCAATCAGAGATAGCAAGTGCAGCAAGCCACTATCAAGATGATTAAGACAGTCCATAACCAGCTGGCATATGGTTTATTCTTAAGCTCCAGGTAGGGAGGATGGCAGCTTATAGTATTTGGGAATGTCTGCTTATGAGGTATGGCTCCTTTTAGAAACTCAGAAGAGGAAGGGGCCCTGCCCCAGTGGGGATCATGTGGAAGAGAAGCCAAGAAGGGGTGCCAGTAAGTCCCTGTGAATACAGTTTGTTCTTGTTTACACTGAAACTTGAGTGGTCTTCAAGTTTGTGGGATATCACCAAGCGCAAGAAGCCCCCATGGTAAAGATGTGTGTCAAACCACTGTGCCCCCAATGTATCCAGGTGTATTGCGGAAGAATCATGGGCCATGTGGTTCTGAGAGCAGGGGATCATCCAACGGAGACTGGTGGTAGATCAAGGGGGGGCAGCTGAAGGGGAAGATATTTATGAAGGCCACAGGGATGGGGACAGGAAAAGAGCGACAGCTGGGGTAAAATATAAAAAGTGGCCTATTACCAGGTCGGTCTCTGCCCACCCCTCTCCTTAGGGCTTCAGTCCCGAGGAGTCCTCCCGCCTGCACCTGTGAACAACGTGGAAAATCACCTCGTGGAGGCGGGGCCAGGCACGTGAGGGGGTTGTCATGGTGATCGAGCCCCTCTTCCCGCATTGGCTGCGCTCTTTGAATGAAGCCCAACTACCTCCCTGCCCCCTCCTCTCACCAAGCAGCAGCAACCACCGCGAAGCCAGCAGCCCATCAGCTTTCAAGAACGGTGGTGCCCGGGCCCAATGACGAGGTGGATTCACCCCACCCTCTTCCCTCTCGCCACCTCCTAGCGGCCAATGAGACGCGAATCCCGCATCTTCCTGATGGCGGGAACTGTGTGAGTGTCCGTCGGCCTCCCGACCTGTGCAGCAGAGACCCAGTGAGAGGCTCCAGCAGCCCCCGGGGGACTGGCTGGGAAGCGGGGAGGGGTAGATGGGGAGAGGATCCCGTGCGGGCAGGTCCTAGATGGAGGCTGTGAGGGGGAAGGATCCTGTGGGGACTAGGCGGGAGGGCAGGACCCTGCAGGGGGATGGGAGGGGAAAGGATCTTGTGGGGACTAGGCGGGAGGGCAGGACCCTGCGGTGGGATGGGAGGGGGAGGATTCTGTGGGGACTAGGAGGGAGGGGGGACCCTGCGGGGGGATGGGAGGGGGAAGGATCTTGTGGGGACTAGGCGGGAGGGCAGGACGCTGCGGGGCGGGGGGGGACGGGAGGGGGAAGGACCCTGTGGGGGGATGGGAGAGGGAAGGATCTTGTGGGGTCTAGGCGGGAGGGCAGGACGCTATATGGGGGATGGGAGGGGGAAGGACCCTGTGGGGACTAGGAGGGAGGGCAGGACCCTGTGTGGGGATGGGACAGCTGAGCAGGGGAGGGATGTGTGGAGACCAGGACGGGAGAGTCCCCCCCCCCCGGAGGGGGGAAGGTGGATCTCATGAGTGGCCAGGAGTGGGGGAGGACCCCTCAGGGAGGGATAAGTGGGTAAATGAATCAAAAATCTCTTTTGCAGAGAAAACAAGGAATCCCTCCAGCTCCTCCTTCCCTTTTGCTGTGGTACCTTCCTGCCCCACCACAGTGTTTGTACGGTCAGTACTGCGTGTGACTTGTTGCCCCAGCCAGGTGGGATGATCCATGAGGATTTCCAAAGGGGACAGTGTTTCCAAAAACCAGTGCGCAATGGAGCGCTGTTTCCAAACTCCTTCTGCCCGTGTGTCAAGGATGTAGGGGTGGTGAAGAGGTGTGAGGATGAAGGCCAAAGCAGATGGGATGTGAATAGGGATTGTCTGTACTCTCTCACAACTGTCTCATAACACTGAAATCTCTTGACTCCTCAGTTTATTATTCCCGCTTCTGAGCCAGCATGAATACCAGGAAATCCCGCTCTGCCAGGAAGCCACCCATCGCCAGGAGTCCAGCTAGGGCCCTCCAGAAACATACCATCCCACATTACTTTTTGGTAATTCGGTCTAAGTCAGATTTCCTCATGTGATGTATTATTATTTTATTAGCACTGTGGTAGCACACAGAAGCTCCAATCATGGTTCCAGACCTTACTGTGATAGGTGCTGTCTGCACACATAATGTAAGAGTTTCTGTCCCAAACCCGTTACAGCAGTGGTTCTCAAACTTTTTCTGTCATGCCCCTGTAATGGAATCTGTCCCCACTCCAGTACTGCACATTTAGCTCAGCAGAGGAGCTTGGGCTGAAGGTGGAGCTGGGGTTAGAGGTGGAGCTGGCTGGGAGGCGGAGAGGAAATGAGGGCAGAGCCGGGCTAGGGGCGGAGTAGGGCTGGGTGGCCATGCAGCAAGGACCTGGAGAGGAGAGAAGTAGGGGGTGAGTGGGAACTGGGAAGGGGAGAAAGTTGGGGTTTGCAGGGCTGCTGTGTGCCTCTCCCCCAGCCGAAGCTCCCTGCTGCTGGCAGTGGAGAGAGGGCCCCTTCCCCCAGAGCTCCTGTGCCACCTGCTGGCAGGAGGAAAGAGACTCCTTCCCTGGAGCTAGCTGCTGCTGGCAGGGAGAGGGCTGGGGGGAGTCCTTTGGCCATGGGAGCATTATGTACTCACTGTAGACCTTGAGGACAGAGGCTGTTGTCTTCTGGCATATGGCCCCGGCCCCAGGGCAGCTTACCTGCACCCCAAACTCTGGCCACACCCCAGAGCGCACACCCCCAGCCAGAGCACGCACCCCCTCCTGCATCCCAATCCTCTGCCCCAGTCCTGAGCCCCTCCTGCACCCTGAACCCCTCATCACCTGGCAGGCCTCATCTCCTTCACCCCACCCTCTGCTCTACCCTGGGCCACCTCCCACACTCCGAACCCCTGGGCCCCACCCCATGTGGCTCTCACATTGAAGATTTTTTTCCATAGTGGCCCCCGCTTCAACAATAGTGACAAGCACTGAAGTAGGGCTACAAAAAGGAAACTGCAGCTGTCATTCATTCACACTGTCTTGTTGTTCACCAACAGAATGTGCAGGGATCAAACCCCCCCACGCCAAAGAGGTTGAGATCGAACACTGGTGCCACTGCTCTGAGGGGCATTGGTAATACTCCACTGTCTATTGAAGAACCTGGAACCCGAGACCCTGAATCCGATGACAGTGAGCATAGAAAATTCACTGTTAACTTAGGTAAAAATGGAGGGGATTATGTGGTGAAAGGCAAAGCCAATGACAGTATTTACAGGGCCCTAATGGCTCTGAAACGTATCCGGACTCACATTGAGAACCAGCGGGGCAAGGCGATGTATCTGCAGGGGAAGAGGGAGATTAAGGGGTTTGTGAATTTGGGAATGCCCCTCAAGTGCCTGCCTCAGAAGTCCCACTTTGAAATGAAGTTTTATAAAGTGAAAGGAGACCAGAAAGGTGGTGAGCAAGGATACCGCCAACTTGACAGCACAAGGACTGAATGTGTTGTATTTTATATCGCACCCATTGGAAAGAAAGGGCCTGATGGGGCACAAATTCAAAAAATAATGTTGTGCCAGGAACTTACAAAAGAGTGCTGCAAGATCTGTGTCTTTGCCCCGAAAGGAGAGACCATCAAGAACGCTCTGTGCAAGGATGGACGGTTTCTGCCCCTCTTGGAGAAAGAGGGGTGGTATCTAGTGGAGGACAGCGAAACATTCCACGATAGTCAGTTTTTTGTCGATGACTTAGACAATCAGTCATTTGAGGTGCAGTTTGTATCTGAGTGTGCCGTTAAGGCAAGGAATGAGCAGCATGGTGGGGCTACTCCAGAGCAACAGGGGGAAGCATTCTATCAATTTAACCTAGCTGTTCTCATCCAGTATCCTGAATTAAAGAGCCAAAGTGAATTGATCACAGAGTTCTTTAAGGAGGAAGTTAGAGAGTCAGGCAAACATATCAAAGCTCTGCTGGAACTGCATAGAAAAAATTTTAGTAAGGAGGTGAAGAACTCCACTCCAGTTCGGGTGCATAAACTCCTTGCTGGACTCAGCAATTCAGTAGGGTATGTAGAGTGGGACTACAATGGAAACAGGGGCTGTGCTACTTGCTTTGTGTTATGCGATGGGTACATCCTTACCTGTCGTCATGTGGTGAGCGATGTAGCAGGACCAGGAGTCGAGGAGCCGCACTGGGCAGAAATTAGTCAGTCTGTCAAGGTTGCTTTCTCTTTTGAAAACAAACACCCTAAGGAAGATGATTGGTTCTACATAGAGCCTCACTTGGAAGTCTCAGATCAGACTCTTGATTATGCCATCTTGAAATTGAAGGAAAGGAGCTCTAAATTCCCAAGTGGATTGGCAAAATACATATCTTCACCACCATGTAGTGGCCTGATTTATATTATTGGCCACCCAGATGGAAAAGAGAAGTCCACAGATGGCTGTTCTATAGTAACCCCACTTGAGCGTGGGTGGAGATGCATTGAACGCCTCCAGAAAGGGCAGGTGGAAGGCCACAGCAGCACCAGTTGTGGTACCATCCCTGAGAGCAGAACCAGTCAGTGCATCCACATGTTCACTCCAAGAAGCTTCCAAAAAGTGACTGCTAATCCTAAAGTAGTCACCTATGACACCAGTTTCTTCTGTGGTTCCTCAGGCTCACCTGTGTTTGATGCATCCGGATGCCTGATCACTATGCACACCGCTGGCTACTTGTACAAGTATCATAAGCAGGAGCACAGCATTGTTGAGTGGGGCCATTCTATGCAGGCCATTTTGTCTGATATCAAAGGGAAGAATCCAGAGTGGTATAAGTCTGTGCTGTGTGATCTTGTGGGAGATATTGAGGCTTCTTCTGGTGGCTCTGAGGACACTGCAGAGGTTCCTCATAACAACTGCAAGGGAGCCACCAGCACTGAGACCAGTGATGTGATAATGGAAAGCAACAGTGACTAGGAAAGTGATGGAGTCTTGGAAAGCGATGGCTTAGTGGCGGATTGAATTCCATCTCCAAGACCCATTGCCTGAATCCTTTCCATGGTTTTCTGATGCCACTTCCCAGTGGCCTATTTGTTGGAACAATTTTATTTCTGAGCTCCATGATCTTTGTCATTCAACTTATTTTGTGCTGGGCAGTTCCCATCAAAATCGAACCATGGACTTACTTACCCACAACCCCCACCCCCATTCAGCTGACTTGGATTCACTTAATCCACATGAATGACTACTTACGCTTTGGGAGGTGGTGGTGGTATGAAGAAACTCTTACCTTCATGGGTCACGTTCCATCGTTGGGCTGCGTAACATGCATCTTTGCCAGTTAGTTGGCTCTAAAAAAGGATTCTGTAATTGAGCAATCTTTTAAAATACCATGTTCTGTCTCCGACAGGAAGAATCTCACTCTGAGGCCTCTGTTTTTGATAATGAAGCAACAGGGTCAGAGTTTCAAATTAGGGAAATTTAAAGCCAGAAGTCTAATCCAAAAATGTAGGATTTCTTAAATTCTGGCCACTTCTTAGTTTAAAAAATAAGTGTTATAAAATAAACTTTCTAAAGCCTTAACCAATCTATAGAGTCGATCAGGGAGGGACTGAATTATACAGTGGGTTTTTTTGTTTCATGCTGAGGTCTTGTCTACACAAAAAAGTTGCACTAGTTTAAAGTGACAGGTTTCAGAGTGGTAGCATTGTTAGGCTGTATCCTCAAAAAGAATGAGGAGTACTTGTGGCACCTTAGAGACTAACAAATTTATTTGGGCATAAGCTTTCGTGGGCTAAAACCCACTTCATGAGATGCATAGAGTAGGAACATACAGTAGAACTATATACACACACAAAAGAATGTCGCATCTTGCATGAGGGTTCCGTTCCGCGGTTACCGCGTAAAGTGGAAACCGCGTATAGCTGAAACCCATTGAGTTTAATGGTGGGCGAAATCGCCCGCCCTACAGACAGTTTTTTTAAATTTCTATTTTTCCCTTTTTTTTTTTGCCGACCGCGTAAAGCGGAAATCGCACATGTTAAATGCGCCCTAAATGCAACTTGCCTGTATATACACAGAGAACATGAAAAGATGAAGTTGCCATGCCTGTATGTGTGTGTGTATATGTGTGTGTGTATATATACACACACACACCCACACACCCTGAACCCTCACTAGAATGCGTCTATATAGCAGGACTTTGCACTTAATGCGGTCATGGCCATGGATCCCAAATTTAATTACTTTAATTGCAGTTCATTTTAATGTGGTCCCCGTGTTAATGCAGTACCACACATGGATCCCAAATCCCTCGTTTTAGTGAGGGTCTGGTGTATATATCTTCCTACTGTATGTTCCATTCTATGCACCTGATGAAGTGGGTTTTAGCCAACGAAAGCTTATGCCCAAATAAATTTGTTAGTCTCTAAGGTGCCACAAGTACTCCTCATTCTTTTTAGTTTAAAGGTGTTTCATTAAACTGATTAGTTCACATAGAGATCTGCACCTGTTAAACTACTTCAGTTGCATTTCACATCTTTATTTAAACTGATGCAAGTTTCTCAAGTAGACAAGGCCTCAAAACCAGCTGAGTCTTTACAGAACTATTCCATCTGGCAGACGAGTTTTATGAAGATTAGAAACTTTGGGGTGAGAGGAAGCAGCTAATAAAACAGTTGCTTTACTTCCATACTAACACTACATTATCATCATGGTAACTAGTAATTTATCCCTAGCATTACAAGCTAAAGGGACACCCTCACTGGCAATATGTAAAATCCAATTGGGCCAGTCTTTGTGTTTCAGGGCATGAAATGATCACCCATGGTGGGTCTGAGATGGAATTTCCCTCTTGTTCAACTCTACACTGTTGGCCCGGGGCATTATGGGAACTTTTTGCCTTCTTTTTTAAGCATCTAGCATTGGCCACAGCTGGACTGGGATTCTTAACTAGATAGACCAATGCTCTGAGTTTTTATAGATCAATTCCTTTTTGCTGTTTGTTCTTTCTTCCAAAACCCCCAAGTGGTGGGTTATAGTTGGATTTAATTTTATATCTAAATTATCAGTGTTTTGTGTGTGTGGCTGAGGAAGAGATTTTCTGCCCTGTAGACCGGGAGCTTCATGAAATGTGAATTGGTCCAGCAAACTCTACATACAGGGAGCGACGTGCACATTTATAACTGAAATATTGTCTTTAAACTGGGCCACAGAATGACGGATCCTTCTTCAGTTGTAACCTGACAGATTCCTTTTTATCTCAATGCCTGGGCGATTGGGGAGGAGGGAGGAGAGAGAAGGGAGAGTTTCCTGCTCTTTTTGTCCTTGCTCCTATGAATCATTTTAAAGTAAACAGTGACCCACACTGCAGGCAACCCAGAGATTGCAGCCTTATTTTACCTCATATGAACCACAAAGTGAAACTGACTAATCGGTTTCATTGAGCAAGTTGAGACTAACACAAGGAGTACATCAGGCTCATAAGTAAATTAGATGAGTGATTTTGTTTTTTCATCTCTAAAATGAAGTTAGTCACTATATAAAGGAAATAAAGGCTGTTGAATCTGAAAATGTCTCTTAAAAATTCCTAATGGGATAAAATAAATGTGTTCATATCTGTGTATTGATGCTCGTGTGCTGATTATAAACATACTTGCTGTGCCATGTATCTTTACTGTTAAGTGCTTAAGTATCAAATAGCTATGCAACATGTCAATCTTTAAATACATTTTTAAAAAAATCTTTCATGTTGATGTGTTCATTGAGTTTGTATTAAGCCAGTAAGAAACCTCTACCATTTCGTGTGCGTAGTGAGGGAGGGGGAGCAGTCAGAAGTGGAGTTCAGTGGGTTGTGAGAAGTTACACAGTCCAAAAAGTCTCCAGTGGTATCACCTTGAGCACTACGGTCAGCAGCACCCAAACCAGCTCAGCACATGGATAGGAAGTAGAGAATATCACTGTGCTGTAGGAAGTGGTGTCACTTCAGTAGGTGGCGCTCTTCCCCCTCTGTACTCAGCCAGCCTTGAGAGCAACACAGCTGGAGGGAGATATAAAACTGAGCCTTGCTCCTTAGAGCCTCGAGCGCTCTAACCCCAATGTCCCAGGCAAATCCCCCTTAGGTTATAGCTCTGTAAGGCTCTGGGTGAAAAGGCTTTGCCAGTGAAAACTCGCCTACCACTGCTGAATTGTCCCTGTTCCTTCCTGGCTGGAGATCTCCCCTTCAGTGACTGGTAATCACACCCAGCACTGTGCTGGATATTACTGTCATGGCCAGTGCCAGGAGCTTCCCCTGGCCAGGGGACACTGAAGGGTATTCCTTATCAGCGCTGCTTGAGTTTCATGGAGCTCAGCACTGGTCGCTAACTTGCTGCCTCTGTAAATCCCAGCCCATGTGCTCAGGACTCCATCGGTTTCATTTGAGGAGGGACATCTCCATGCAAGAGCCCAGTGATGCTACCTCCTGCTTTTCCTCCAAGGAAGGGTCTTCTCTGCTAGCCAGGTCTTAGATCTCAGCCTGGGGGAGGGGCGCCTCTCTTCTGCTGTCACTCTGGGCGCATCTCTTCTGCTGTCACTCCAGGCACCTTCTTCTGCTGTCACTCCGGGCGCAATCCCAGCCAGGGCTTTCTAAGGATGGAGATTCCACCACTTTCCTAGATAACCCATTCCAGTGCTTCACAACCCTCCTGGTGAAATAGTGTTTCCTAACATCGAACCTAGACCTTCCCCACTGCAACCTGAGACCATTACTTCTTGTTCTGTTATCTGTCACCACTGAGAACAGTCTAGATCCATCCTCTTTGGAACCCTCCTTCAGGTAGTTGAAGGCTGCTATCAAATCCCACCTATTTCTTCTCTTCTTCAGACTAAATAATCCCAGTTCTCAGCCTCTCCTCATAAATCACGTGACTCCTAATCATGTTTGTTGCCCTCTGCTGGACTCTCTCCAATTTGTCCACATCCCTTCTGTAGTGGGGGGACCAAAACTGGACACAATATTCCAGATGTGGCCTCACCAGTGCTGAATAGAGGAGAATAATCGCTTCCCTCGATCTGCTGGCAATGCTCCTACTAATACAGCACGATGTGCCGTTGGCCTTCTTGGCAACAAGGGCACTGCTGACTCATATCCAGATTCTCATCCACTGTAATCCCCAGATCCTTTTCTGCAGAACTGCTGCTTAGCCTGTCGGTCCCCAGCCAATAGCTGTGCCTGGGATTCTTCCTTAGTGCAGGACTCTGCACTTGTCCTTGTTGAACTTCATCAAATTTCTTTTGGCCCAATCCTCTAATTTGTCTAGGTCACTCTGAACCCTATCCCTACCCTCCAGCATATCTACCTCTCCTCCCATCTTAGTGTTATCTGAAAACTTGCTGAGGGCGCAATTCATCCCATCATCCAGATCATTAATAAAGATGTTGAACAAAACTGGCCCCAGGACTGACCCCTGGGGCATTCTACTTGATACCAGCTGCCAACTACACATGGAGCCATTGATCACTACCCGTTGAACCCGATTATCTAGCCAGCTTTCTATCCACCGTATAGTCCATTCATCCAGCCCATGCTTCTTTAACTTGGTGGCAAGAATACTATAAATCTTATAGAAAAACATCCCATTTTGGTTGAAAAATTGCCAGAGAATACACCACAAGGCTTGGTAAGTTGATCCAATGGTTAATTACCCTCACTGTTAAAAATGTCCACCTTATTTCCAGTCTGAATTTGTTTAGCTTCAACTTCCAGCCATTAGATTTTGTTAGTTTTGTCCGCTAGACCAAAGAGCCCATTATAAAACTTCTGTTCCCCATGTAGGTACAGACTGGGATCAAGTCACCCCTTAATCTTCTTTGTTAAATTCAACAGACTGAGCTCCTTGTCTCTCTTACTCTATCGCATGTTTTCCAATCCTTTAATCATCTCAGGGGAAGGGACTGAAGCCCACAGAGACAGGCCTGGTCTACATTTTATAATTAGATCGACCTAGCTACACTGCTCAGGGCTGTGAAAAATTTCATGCCCTGAATGCTGTAGTGAGGTTGACCTAATCGCCAGAATAGATGCAGCAAAACTAACAGAAGAACTCATCTTCCGGATGAACCCTCGGAGAGGCTGTCATAAGTATAAAGTAGCCTAGAATTACTGTTTACCTGTAAGGGGTTAAGCTAAAGGTAACCTGAGAGGTGGACAACTGACCAATGAGAAATTCCTCAGGAGACAAAGGATTTTAAGTTTCAGTTTCTCTCTGGGTCTCTTCTCTGTTCAACTCGGCTATGGGTTGAACCACACCTATTTCTTTCACTGTAACTATAGCTTTCTAGCAAGTAAGGTAGTCAGTAAGTTTACCTTCTTTTTGTCACTTGGTGGGCTCTCAGGGGTGAGTGTTGGCTGGGTGCTTCTTGATATTGTAAGATTCAGTAGAGATATCAACAGTGGGAGAAAGTTGCCTCGGGGGAGAGGTTTGGGTTCTTAATTCTTTTGTTGATTATGATAGATGCTGTTCTATTGATGGTTATAAGGGATTTATTCCTTTCTTTTTTTCTTTTATTAAAATCTTTCTTGTAAGAATCTGACTGCTTGTTTTCCATTGTGTAAGATCCTGGTTTTGGATTGGGCACATCTCGCAGGATCAGGCGAGGCTTTTCTCTCAAGCTTCCCAGGGAGGGAATATGTTTGGAGGTTTTGTGGAAAGAGAAGAGGGGCTTTAAGTGGCCCATGTCCAACAGTTTTTGAGACATTCTCACTTAATGGTGGCAGCGTACCAGTCCAGACACAGAAGAAGTTGGGTTCTGGGGAAAAACATTTTAACCCAAACTGGTAAAATAAGCTTGGGGAGTTATTTCTTTTTTCATGTGGGTCCTCACATCTGTACCCTAGAGTTCAGAGTGGGGAGGCAAAATTTTCCAAGTGATATCTTTGTAATTATCAGTTTAGGGAGTCTAGTAGGCTGAGTACCGTAAAGCAGGAAAATGAGTACCGGTGGAGCAACTGCTAAGCTAGAGCTGGCTAAACTGGAAGCATTAGAAAAAGAACATCAAAGGCTGATGGAGAGAGAGGAAGCCGCCCATAAAAGGGCTATGGAAGCCCAGATTGAGAAACAGAAGCATGAACTGGCTGTTTTGGAGCTGAAGAGACAATTTCCTCCAGCTGCTGATTCCACTTCCCCCAGAACCCACAAATGGGAGCGACTGTGCCCACAGTATGATGAGTCCAGCGACATTGCCGAATATTTCATCACCTTTGAGAGACTGTGCACTCTACATAAAATCCCTGAAAATCAAAAGATGACCACATTGATAGCAAAACTGACTGGCCGAACTCTGGACATCTTCAATAAGATGCCTATTGAGGATGCTTCAAACTATGGTAAATTTAAGGATTTGGTTTTAAAACAATTTCAAGTTACACCTGACACAGAGTAAAATTTAGAGCCCTTAAGAGAGGGGCTGGACTAAGTCATCTGACTTATGAAAACCAGAAGAAGGATCTGTTAGATAAATGGGTCTGTAAGCAGTGTCAGGAATGAGATATATTCTGACATCTGGTGGCGAACTATGGGAATTGCAGTGAGTCTTGGAAAATAACTTTGGGGCTGATTAATTTGCATAGACACACCCACTGCACCTAGCCTGAGCCCACAGGAGCCCACTTGGCCACTTTGGCTGATGAGGGAGCCCCAGTTTCTATGTTATTGGGGCAGGAATGATAAAGTGATGTTACTGTGATTATGTGAATGAAGGACTATGGACATGTACTTGGCCCTTGTTATGATGGAGGGACTTGCCATCATCTAGGTAGCACTCACTGGACAAGGGCCATGCGTTTCAGAAGACTGTGAGATTGAGAAAGGGGGTGGATAAACATCTCTACTTTTTAGTGAGGGTTCTGTGTGAGGGTTTCCTGGGCCTATTGCACTCTGCTTCTCTCCACCGTGGAATGTCAGAATTGAATTTTGCTTCTATTAGGAGTTTGGTTTCAGGCTGCTGAGCTGAAAATTGCTTTGGGCTCACTGGTGCACCTGCACTAAGGCTCCTCTATTGTATGCTGAAATCACCTAAGAACTAAAGAAATCACTGAGCACTGTCTTAAATAGGGGGGGGGGGCTGAAAAAAATGCAGAGTGGCTGGTGCAGCAGAGCAGTCTGCGTGTCGGCTAGCAGGATGGCTAGCGGAGTTGTTGGTGCTGCGGGCAGAGTGACTGGTGCAGCAGAGCTGTCTGCCGACTAGTGGAGGCGTTGGTGCTGCGGGCAGAGTGACTGGTGCGGCAGAGCTGTCTGTGTGTCAACTAGCGGAGGCGTTGGTGCTGTGGGCAGAGTGACCGGTGCGGCAGAGCTGTCTGTGTGTCAACTAGCGGAGGCGTTGGTGCTGTGGGCAGAGTGACCGGCGCGGCAGAGCTGTCTGTGTGTCAACTAGCGGAGGCGTTGGTGCTGTGGGCAGAGTGACCGGCGCGGCAGAGCTGTCTGTGTGTCTAGCGGAGGCGTTGGTGCTGCGGGCAGAGTGACCGGCGCGGCAGAGCTGTCTGTGTGTCGGCTAGCAGAGCAGCTAGCGGATCAACGGGCAGAGCGGTTCATGGGACAGCCAGCGGAGCGGAGCAGAGCCGATTGCGGTAAGAGCTGCAGCGGAACCTCACGGAGAGGCGGCGCAGTCGGCCTCGGACCATGTAAGGTGCCCCGTGCCCTACCCTCCATTTCCACCCAGGCTGGAGGTAAGACTCTGCCAATTGACTTTTGAACTCTGCACTGACCAAGAACAGAGACTCTTGGGCTGATGGACTTTTGGGACTATTGAGTGACTTTTTGGGGTTGTGGAACTCAAGAGCCAAAGGGAAGGCCACGGCCTATTTGCTGGGAGCGGGGCTTCTGGTTCATGGTTTGGTTTATTAACCTTGTTTGTGGTGTTTCCCCAATATAATGCCACATTGTTTCTCCCTGTTATTAAAAGGCTTTGGTACACTCAGACTCTGTGCTTGCGAGAGGGGAAGTATTGTCTCTTACAGACGCCCAGAGGAGTGGTATATGGTTGTCCCAGGTCACTGGGTGGGGGCTCGAGCCGGTTTTTGTATTGTGCTATTGGAATGGAACCCCTGGATACTGAACCCGGCCCTTGTTGCTGCCAACTCTGATGGGCAGAAGGGTTACAGGTCAAAGGAAGGGGTGTAACTACCTTTGAAGGAGTATGTGATTTAGTTCTACAGGAGCAGTTCCTGACTATGACCAGTGATGATGTAAAACAGTGGTTATGGGATAAGAAAATGGACTAGCAGAAAGTCTTGCTTCTTATGCGGATCAATATGAGCAGTCCCAGATCACCAGAGAGAAGGGGAAAATTGGGACACAAGCGGGGGAGGTGGCAGAAAAGAAAAAACCTAATAGCGGTTGGAGTGGATCCCAGAAGGGGCAACCTGGGACCACATCTTATCAGAGGGGGCAGCCCCAGACCCCACCTACCTCCCAAGGAAACCCCAAACACCTCATCATTCCACACCACCAATCTCCAGCAACCAGCCTCGCACCAGTGACCAGTCAGCTGGGCGATGTTTTAAATGTCATGAGCTGGGGCATATTCAGGTCAACTGCCCCAAGAACACCAATCGAACGCTGTGCATTACCCCGAAGTCACACCCAAGGTCCTCAGGCCCAGATACCTCCCAGATACCCTCAGAGAGAAGGGAAACGGTGAGAGTGGGCGGAAAGAAGGTTACAGCATGGAGGGACACTGGAGCTCAGAGGTCACTTATCCACCAATCCTTAGTGGACCCCAAGTTAATCAACCCAGAGGTTAAAGTGACTATATCACTCTTCAAGTCAAACTCTTTCGACTTACCTACAGCCAATCTACCTGTCCAGTACAAGGGCTGGTCAGGAATGTGGACTTTTGCAGTCTATGATGATTATCCCATTCCCATGCTGCTGGGGGATGATCTAGCCAATCATGTGAAGCTAGCCAAGAGGGTGGGAATGGTCACCCGCAGCCAGGCTAAGCAAGCTTGCACACCTATCCCTGTTCATGAGCCTTCCACCAGGGGCCCAGCTGGGTTACCAGAGACCCCGACGACGATGGTGGAGCCGGATTTCCTGCCCATGACTGAAACAGCCGTAGAGGATCCAGTCCCAGAGACCCAGCCAAAGCCAGTCCCCGGACCGGAACTGGCAAAGCAACCAACACCCGAACCATTGCCAGCACTGAGCCCAGTGCTTGCAACCCCATCTACCACTCCAACACCAGAGGGCAACCTGGAGCCAGCACTGACAGCAGCAGCTACACTAACCCAAGAGGCTCAGCCAAAGCCTGAAATGCAACCAGGTGCACCAGTGGAGAGCGGTCCACCGCCAATGGAAACAACCCCATCACGTCCATCACTTCCCGAGGAACCCAACCCAAGTCCATAACCCAGTGAGGAACTGGTATCTCCAGCAACAAGAGAACAGTTCCAGGCTGAACAGGAAGCAGACAAAAGCCTCCAGGAAGCTTGGACGGCGGCACGGAGCAACCCACCGCCTCTCAGCTCTACCAGTCGATCCCGGTTTGTGGTCGAAAATGGACTTTTATACAAGGAAACTCTTTCTAGGGGACACCAGGAAGACTGGCAGCCTCAGAGACAGTTGGTAGTTCCAGCTAAGTACCGGGTAAAGCTCCTGAGCTTAGCCCATGATCACCCTAGTGGTCATGCTGGGGTGAACAGAACCAAAGACCGTGTGGGGAAGTCATTCCACTGAGGGGGGATGGGCAAGGACATTGCTCATTATGTCTGGTCTTGTGAGGTGTGCCAGAAAGTGGGAAAGCCCCAAGACCAGGTAAAGGCCCCTCTCTAGCCACTCCCCATAATTGAGGTTCCATTTCAGTGAGTAGCTGTGGATATTCTGGGTCCTTTTCCAAAAAAGACACCCAGAGGAAAGCAGTACATACTGACTTTCATGGATTTCACTATCCGATGGCCAGAAGCAGTAGTTCTAAACAACACCAGGGCTAAAACTGTGTGCCATGCATTAACAGATATTTTTGCCAGGGTGGGTTGGCCCTCCAACATCCTTACAGATTCGGGAACCAATTTCCTGGCAGGGACCATGAAAAGTCTGTGGGAAGCTCATGGGGTAAACCACTTGGTTGCCACCCCTTACCATCATCAAACAAATGGCCTGGTGGAAAAGTTTGATGGAACTTTGGGGGCCATGATACGGAAATTCGTAAATGAGCACTCCAATGATTGGGACCTAGTGTTACAGCAGTTGCTCTTTGCCTGCAGGGCTGTACCACATCCCAGTTTAGGGTTCTCACCCTTTGAACTTGTGTATAGCCGTGAGGTTAAAGGGCCATTACAGTTGGTAAAACAGCAATGGGAGGGGTTTACACCTCCTCCAGGAACTAACATTCTGGACTTTGTAACCAACCTACAAAACACCCTCCAAACCTCTTTAGCCCTTGCTAAAGAAAACCTGAAGGATGCTCAGGCAGAAACAAAGGCCTGGTATGATAAACATGCCAGAGAATGTTCCTTTAAAGTAGGGGACCAGGTGATGGTCTTGAAGGCGCTTCAAGCCCATAAGATGGAAGCATCATGGGAAGAACCCTTTACGGTCAAGGAGCGCCTGGGAGTGGTTAACTACCTCATAGCATTCCCTAACTCAGCTCTAAAACCTAAAGTGTACCATGTTAACTCTCTAAAGCCTTTTTATTCCAGAGAATTAAAGTTTACAGCCCAGGGAGGAGACGACACTGAGTGGCCTGAAGGTATCTACTATGAAGGAAACATTGACGGTGGCGTGGAAGAGGTAAACTTCTCAATAACCCTCGGACGCATGCAGTGCCGGCAGATCAAGGAGCTGTGCACTAGCTTCGTGCCACTATTCTCAACCACCCTAGGACAGACGGAACGGGCATACCACTCCATTGACACAGGTAACGCCCACCCAGTTAGAGCCCGTGGCTCCTCATGGCAAAGCTGCTATCGAACGGGAGATCCAGGACATGGTACGGATGGGTGTAATCTGCCCTTCTCACAGTGCATGGGCATCTCCAGTGGTTATAGTCCCTAAACCGGATGGGGAGATACGCTTTTGCGTGGACTACCGTAAGCTAAATGCGGTAACTCGCCCAGACAACTATCCAATGCCTCGCACAGATGAGCTGTTGGAGAAACTGGGACGGGCCCAGTTCATCTCTACCTCAGACTTAACCAAGGGGTACTGGCAAGTACCGTTAGAGGAATCTGCCAAGGAAAAGTCAGCCTTCATTACGCATGTAGGGCTGTATGAGTTTAATGTGCTCCCTTTCGGGCTGTGAAATGCACCCACTACCTTCCAAAGACTTGTAGATAGTCTCCTAGTGGGATTGGGAGAATCTGCAGTTGCCTACCTTGATGATGTGGCCATATTTTCTGATTCCTGGACGGAGCACCTAGAACATCTCCGGAAGGTCTTTGAACGCATACAAGAGGCAGGACTAACTGTTAAGGATAAAAAGTGTCAAATAGGCCTCAACAGAGTGACTTACCTTGGACACCAGGTGGGTCAAGGAACTATCAATCCTCTACAGGCCAAGGTGGATACTATCCAAAAGTGGCCTGTCCCAAAGACCAAGAAACAGGTCCAATCCTTCTTAGGTTTGGCCGGATATTACAGGCGATTTGTACCACACTACAGCCAAATCGCCACCCCACTGACAGACCTAACTCGAAAGAACCAGCCAAATGCAGTCCAGTGGACTGAGCAGTGTCAAGAGGCCTTTAACCAGCTTAAAGCGACACTCATGTCTGACCCTGTACTCAGGGCCCCAGTCTTTAACCAACCGTTCCTAGTAACCACAGATGCCTCCGAGCGTGGTGGCATCCTGTCGTGTTTCTCAGCAAGAAGTTGTCTGAGAAGGAGAGCCACTGGTCAATTCCCGAAAAGGAATGTTACACCATTGTGTACGCTCTGGAAAAGCTACGCCCATACGTTTGGGGACAACGGTTCCACCTACAAACCGACCATGCTGCGCTGAAGTGGCTTCATGGCTTCACCAACAAGAACAAAAAACTTCTTCAGTGTAGTTTAGCTCTCCAAGATTTTGATTTTGACATACAACACATTCCAGGAACTTCTAATAAAGTGGCTGACGCACTCTCCCGTGAAAGTTTCCCAGAATCAATAGGTTAAAACTGTCCTCGGAATGTGGGACCTATTGTTATTTTTATTGTAACCAGTAGTATGTTTAGAGATGCATGTATTTTATTAATTCTTTTTTTTCCTAGAGCTCCAGGAAGAAATCGCACCCAGTGACGTTCCGACACCGTTTGCGATTTGGGGTGTGTGTCATAAGTATAAAGTAGCCTAGAATTACTGTTTACCTGTAAGGGGTTAAGCTAAAGGTAACCTGAGAGGTGGACAACTGACCAATGAGAAATTCCTCAGGAGACAAAAGATTTTAAGTTTCAGTTTCTCTCTGGGTCTCTTCTCTGTTCAACTCGGCTATGGGATGAACCACACCTATTTCTTTCACTGTAACTATAGCTTTCTAGCAAGTAAGGTAGACAGTAAGTTTACCTTCTTTTTATCATTTGGAGGATTCTCAGGGGTGAGTGTTGGCTGGGTGCTTCTTGATATTGTAAGATTCAGCAGAGATATCAACAGTGGGAGAAAGTTGCCTCGGGGGAGAGGTTTGGGTTCTTGATTCTTTTGTTAATTATGGTAGATGCTGTTCTATTGATGGTTATAAGGGATTTATTCCTTTCTTTTTTTTCTTTTATTAAAATCTTTCTTGTAAGAATCTGACTGCTTGTTTTCCATTGTGTAAGATCCTGGTTTTGGATCGGGCACGTCTCGCAGGATCAGGCGAGGCTTTTCTCTCTAGCTTCCCAGGGAGGGAATAAGTTTGGGGGTTTTGTGGAAAGAGAAGAGGGGCTTTAAGTGGCCCATGTCCAATAGTTTTTGAGACATTCTCACTTAATGGTGGCAGCGTACCAGTCCAGACACAGAAGAAGTTGTGTTCTGGGGAAAAACATTTTAACCCAAGCTGGTAAAATAAGCTTGGGGGGGGATTTCTTTTTTCATGCGGATCCCCACATCTGTACCCTAGAGTTCAGAATGGGGAGGCAATCCTGACAGAGGCGGATTAACTACACTGATGGAAAAATCCCTTTCGTTGATGTAGGACACATCTATACTATGGGTTATACTGGCACAGCTAGCTAGGCCACTGTAACAGCTGTAGTGGAGACATGACCTGAGGCCATACACTGGAATGCTAAACTTGTGTGATAATGTTCAGCCACTTGGTGACACCATCTGTAAAATCCCTTACCTGAGCATATACCAGCCATACCTGGCAGTGTATTAATGTCCCTTTAAAGGGACATTAATGTCTCTGGTAAGGCTTTCTTTGATGGAAGCTCTGCAGCCAGTCCATATCTGGTACAGGAGCCTGACCTGCTATGAGCAGCCCTGCAATCTACTTTGAACAAGGTATCCATGACAGGCCCAGCTCCTCAGAGGTATTCAGCTGCCTGACTCCCATTAAAATCAATGGATCTGGGCCTGAATCTTCCAAGGCCTTGGAAAAAGTCCATAGCAAAGCTGGGAAGCAAACCCAGGAATTCTGGTTCCCAGACACTAAAGCCACTGAAAGGATGTTAGGCTTCAGTGCTGCAGCGATGGCTCTCGCTCATGTGTTTGGGGCACCAGGGAGCGAGCACCTGATCTATCTGGTTCGTGAAGGAAGGGTGAAGCTGAGATCTCTCCTGGCTCTGACCTACTTTTCAGGGCTCATCACTAGCTCCACAATAATAGTTTCCCTTTTTAGGTGAATGATAATAAATCCGAGAGACTTACTGGATGCCTCTGCTGGGGTTAATTGTGGAAATTTCCTGGGGGTATGAGAGCAGCCCCAGCCATGTGACTCAGAACTTCCCGACTGGGCTGGGGCAACCCCCGCCACTGTGAAATCGGACCCTTGGCATCTCAGGACTGTGGGTGGCAGCTGTAATGCTGCTGATTGTTCCCATCCACTTGACATTTATTCTCCCAGCTGTACCTACTGCTTCTGCGCTGGGGAGTTGTTGGGTTCTGTGCTCCTGGGGGTGGGGGACCCTCGCTCACCTGTAGGAAGTGGGAGGCTCTTGGGCAGGTGAAGAGGAAACTGGGGCTGGGTCTCCTCCCCATGGTTGGGGGAGATCTTTCTCTGGGCAGCCAGTCCTGTTGGTTGGAAGAGAGTGGAGACTTGTTCAGCTAAATGGGGGGCAGCAGAGGAGGGGGGAATCAGTGTGTGGGGGGGGGGCATAAGAGCCAGAAGTGAGCAGGGTCACAGTTAGGAAAGGGCTGAGATGGGGGACAATTTTCCAGCCCCAGGGAACTGCCTTGGTGAGGGGAGGCATCTTCTTGACCAAGGCTATTCCTCTCTGAGGAGTGTGATTTTCACCTCTTTAACTCAAAAACAAAATGAACAGCTGGGAGAAACACTTGCAGTGTGAAAGGGGCATCAAGGTTTCAGGGCAGTCTGGCTGCAGGCACCGTTGGCAACCAGTCAGGAAAAGCTATTGCAATTCACAGATGAGTGGGGAGTGTGTTATATTCATAACCCAGGCTAGTGGCACTCTGTCTTCCTCTCACTTATAGAGATTTAGGATTTCTACAGCCTGGGAGCTGCAGGAGCCCATCCTTAGCTCAGGCAATCAAAGCCCCTGCTTTATAGCTGCCCGGAGTCACAGTGACTTCAAACCCTGCTGTGGAGCTATCTAGGGTGGCATTGCATTGCATTGCATGCTATAGGTGAGACATGCCGGCTTTGTGGCTGTTACCAGGTGTGAAGGGCAATGGGGAGAGAAATGGGTGATTGTTGCTGGTGAATTGAACCTTCCAGTTCCAGTCACTAAGCAATGGTCACTGTTCCCCTTGCGCCTACGCCCAAGTTCTAGGAAGCCAGATTCTACAGAATGACTCAACACACAGGGTTGATCCTCAGGTCACTTCTTAGCAAAAGCCAATCCCAGTGGCTCCGGCTGTGGGGATCCCGTTCCTTTGCAAGGACTTGCACCACTGGCATGCTCGGGTCATAAAGACCCACACACCTAGGAGCTGCCTATTAATCAGAGTTTGCAGCTGTTCAAACCGGTTCTGGCTGTGCTCAGCGCTCTGTCTGCAAACACCGAGCAGATTGTGTTGACAAATTCTAAGGATGATTAGGAAGGGGAGTGCTGGCTGGGAGGCAGCCAAGGAGCCCTGAGAGCTCCTTAAGGGAGATTCTAAAAGGGATCCTGCCAGGCTAAAAAAGCCACAGGTCTGATTTCAGACTTGAGTTAGGCTGCAGAGCTATGTGGGGAAGGCCCTGGGCTGGAATAGCAGGGAGTTGTGAGTCAGGATCAAGGGGCACAAGCAGAGCAGGGGTGCAGGGCTTGGATGTTGGTGGGGGGCTGCACGTTGGGATTGAGGGGTTCTGGGTGCAGGGTTGCAATAGTGGGGGGGATGAAGATTGAGGGGCACAAGGCTGGGATAGTGAGGGGGCTGCAAATTGGGACTGATGGGCAGGAGCAGAGATGGGGGTGCAGGGCTGGAATAGCAGGGGGCTGTGTGTTGGAAGGAGGGGCAGTGTCCCGGCTGGATGTGGGGGAGTCTCACAGACACCCTCAGGCCCACGAAGGGCCTGGAGCTTCCTTTTCTGGGAGGAATCCCACCTTTTAACTCCACGTGGAATCCCCCTCCTTTGGGGTGAGATGGTTTAACCCAACCCTGCAGCTGCAGTTCCAGCTACGTGGTCAGCAGGTGGCGTCCTGGCGCTGGGCCGGGCATGAGGTAATGTGGGGAGGGGGCAGTGAGGGCTCTCGAGACGCTCTGCTCTGGGGAGCTCGCGCTGCGGTTTAGGCTCCTTGGCTGCAAAGCCCAAGGAAGTTGTTTGGGGAGGGTGCACTGGGCAGGAGGGAAGAAAGCAACCGGGCCGTGCAATGGGGCGTCGCTTCCCGGCTTTGGAAAGGGGCCGTCGCGCTGGGTGACAGTTTGCATTTCCCTGCCTGCGTCCGGGAAAGCCCGGCCACCCGGATTCCTTTAAAACCAGGAGACAGGAGAGCAACAGGGAGGTGGAGCCGCTGCTCATCCCGTGCACAGGGGGAAGAAGGGGGAGGAAAAAAAACTAGAGCATGAAATTTCGAGAAGGGCTTGTTGCAGAGCGAAGCAGCAGCAGGAGGCGGAGGAGCTGCAACTGGTGTAACTAACCCCCCGCCCCCAAGAAACCCAGAGCGAGCTAATCCCCCTCCCGGGAGCCCTATTGCAGAGCAGCGCCCTGTGTCCGGGGCTTGGCTGAGGAGTGCAATGGCTGGGCGCTGCAGGGGAGCTCGGCGGGGGCACGTTGCAGGGAAGGGGGAGTGAGGGCGAGCTGCCTCCCCCACAAAGGAGCCCGGAGGACCCCCCGCCCGCCTTGATTTGTTGAGGTCGCGGGCCGATGCGGCGCTGAACCCGGCCGGCGGAGCCATGCTGCTGGCCTCGGCCGTGGTGGTCTGGGAATGGCTGAACGAGCACGGCCGCTGGAGACCTTACAGCCCGGCCGTCAGCCACCACATCGAGGCGGTGATCCGGGCCGGGCCGCGGGCGGGCAGCGTGGTGCTGGGCCAGGCGGACCGGCGGCTGGCGCCCTACCTGCTGGACCTGCACTCTATGCACCAGTTCCGCCAGGATACCGGTGAGTGGAGCGGGGGGGGGGCGCCCACTGACCCGGGTCGCCCTGCACTGCCGGGGGCGGGGCGGGCCTCGCCCGGGGGAAGGGGAGCCCGTCCCGGATTGTCCCGTCCCTGTCTCGGGTCGTTCTGTCTGTTTTCTGGCCTGAAGCGCCCTGGTCCATATAACGCTGTATTGTCCGGATTGAGGGGCAATGGCAGAGCCGTGGTGGGAGTCCAGGGCTGGGATAGCAGGGACTGAGGGGTACTGGCAGAGCCGGGGGCGGGGGTCCTGAAGCGTGGCAGGGTTGGTTGGTTCCTGTGTTTTTCTTAGTCCCCGAGTCTGGTGTGCCCAGCCCAGCTGCTCCCGGGCTCCCTGCGGGGAGGCAGCCCCCGGGCTCGCAATGGGAAGGATGCGGGTGCGTGAGTGTTTCCGAGAGCAGGAATATACCCAGGAAAGGCGGCTTGCCCGGGAATCCCTGGGCGTCTGTGAGCTCATACGGAGTTGGGGAAGCCCCAGTGCAGCCCGAGAGGAGGTCGCAGATGGGGCAGCTCAATCCCCACCACCCTCCCCAGCATGCAGCCAGGGTGTGGAGCAGCGCGAGCCCACCCTGGCACCGGGCTGTGGGTGGCCAGTGAACCTGGGAGGGGGTGTTGGAGTCAGGGTGTGGAGCAGACCGGAACTGGGAGGGGTGGAAGGAAGAGGTGGCACCATGGGGAGTGCCAGGGGCACAGAGGGATTTGGAGGGGGGGAATTGGAGCTGGAGAAGATCCCAGGTGGGATGGGGGAGACCCCTGTCAGCACAGGGGCTCCTGGCTTTATGGCAGCCCCTCCCCGCTTTGTTATGAAGCGGGGAAGTGCTGCCTCTTGGCCGAAGCTGTGCCGCTCAAAAAGGCGGTGCAGAATCTGGCTGTTGGTGTGGGGAGCCGGCTGGGGCTATTGTGGGGCCATGAAGGATGGCTCCTTGGCTAGCCTCTCTGGCACTCTCGGCTTGGTGCCCCAGGTGGCCGTGTAGATGCAAGGGTATAAGCTGGCTATGGGGTAGAGCTGGAAATATGAGTGGCTCTGACCAGAAAGGAGGGCGCAGTGGTGGCGTGTGCATGGCCGGACATGATGCTGAGGAAGACGGGCACCATGCCCCTAGCCCTGGATGTTCCCATGCGGGGTGGACTGTGGTCTGTTGCTGCTCCTGCTGTGAGTTCCTCTCCCCCTTGGGCGTGGCTCAGCCTCCTCTCCCCATTCTTCCTGCTGGCCCTGTGTCCCTCCGAAATCACCCCACTTGGTGGGCTAGTCACCATGGAGATAGAGTCTGTCCAGGTTCATTGGGTCCAGATTTTCCTCTGGAGACTGTCCAGAATAACAACACACACGCACACGCGCACACACGCGCGCACACACACACACACACGCACACACACGCACACGCGCACACACCAGTGATGGAAGGGCCAGGGATCCATTGCTCATGCTCTGCCCAGAAAGGTGATATGGTGAACTAGCTCTTTGCATGACACCCCTCCAGAAGCTACAGGTGGCCATGTCTGGGGGCTGTGGCCTGAAGGTGATTATGCCCATCCTCGGATCCCTTTTCCTTTCCTGTGTGGCTAAGGAGGGCACCACAGCCCTCCAGGTGAACTGCGCCTGGGGGGGGCTGGTGCTCCTGGCACAGAGAGTTAAGACCACCCCACCCCACTTCCAGCTCTGAGATCTCCCCTGGAGTGTTAGGGGAGGGGCTCTCCATTTTTGTACAGGCCTGAGATCTGCAGACAGCAGGGCCCCCCATCGGCTTCGGTGGGATGGGGAGTCAGTCTCCAGTGGGGGCACCCCACATACATGGGGCTCCCAATGGGAGCCCCCTCTTTCCCCACGTTCCAGTTAAGAGTAAGGCAGGGAGTAATAGTGAAACGGTCTCTGAGGGAGGGAGGGAGGTGGGACGATGGCAGCTAGAGGGGCCCTGGTCCCATCCCCAGCCCCACGGCTGGGCTGAATGGGGAATTGTTCTGCCTCTGGCTGGCTTGTTCTGAATGTTGTTGTTTTGGATCATTAAGGGGCTTTGATGTGGGGGGTCACGACCCCAGCTGAGCCTTGAATAGCTATTGTCCCTTTTCTTCCCTTCTTGAATGGGAGGCTGGCCGCAGGTCCCTGGCTCTGGGAGAGGAGGGGGGACTTTCCCACAGGATTGCTGCGTGGCGCTGGACCTGCCAGATGCTGAATGCTGGCACTGGCTCCTTCCCCGTCTCATCTGGGATTATGATAAACTAAAGATGCTGTTCAGAACTTTGTTTCTCTCCCCACCCCTCCCCACACAGAGCTCCCCCAGCAATTTCCCCCTTTGTCCCCACACATCTCATTGTGTGGCTTTTCTCAATGGGGGAAGAGTTTAAATATTTCTTACTGAAAACTCAAGACTAATGGGCTGAGGAATTCTGTCAAGCTCGGAGTTTGAAAAATCAGGTGGGAACCAGTCGAACTCCCTTCCCCCGCCGTGTTAATGTGCACAATAAAAATTCCCAGTATGACCTCCCATGGAGATTTAATGAAGTGCTGGAGCTGGCAAAGTGGGGGGCTATACTCCAAAATTGTGGCACTTTAATTATATACCAGTGCTTTTGCTGTGTAGCTGTTGCCATTTGGGAAGAGGCAGAAGCAATATCACAATATAGCGTGCTAGGAGCTGTACTAATTTAAACGTGAAGGTAGAATCTCACCAGAATAATGACACTGGTACCAAACTGGTGGACCAGATCTGAGACTTCCTTGTGCTTTACAGCATGTTTATGTGCATGTTATGAAGCACCCTATATAATTGAAGTTAATCTCCAGTTTATCTTTTCTTTGTTCACATGCTAAGCTACAAAATTCAGTGTTTGCTATTCTACTTCCACCATTGCAGTGCCTCACAATTGCTAATATTTATCTGCACACACCCATGTGTGTGTTTTTCCACTTCACTGATGCGGAACTGAGGCCCAAAGAAACTAAGGGACTTGCCCAAGAACCTGCAGGAAATCTGTACCAGAGAAGCGAATTGACCTTGGGAGTTCTAAATCTTAGGCTGGCACCCTAACCTCTGGGCTGTCCATCTTTGATGGGATTTCTAATGGGAGTCTGTCATTAATATTGATTAGTGTGGTTCCATTGCTGTGGGTTTTTTTTAAAGTCTTTAAAAACTTTATATTTTTGGGGAATGCTCTATCTCACAAAGAGTTGGGTCCAGGAGCTGCACATTTGTTGGGTGCAATAGTGACTGGGTGAGGTGTAGCATATAGGGCTACACCTATACACCAACTTTTTCATGAGAAGTTTGATCCTGCAAGTCAGTGGAAATTGTGCTGCTTTCCTTGGTCGTGGCAGGGCTGGGGACAAGAGGGGAAACACAATAGAGCGGTTATGTGCCACATGGATCCAGACGGCGCCCACGGAGTACTGGATGCGAGCGGTGTCGTCTTGTGTTCCATTAGCTAACATGGTTTGGCTTTGCAGGATCTGTAGTTCCATGTGTATTGCCTTATGACAGTTGTTTTGCATCAGTGTCTTAAAACATTTCCTTTAAAAACTAAGGAAATTCCCAAACGCACAATTGTGTGAAGGCTACAAATGGAGGTTGGTTCTTTAAATGGGAAGAGAAATTTTGTAGTCATTTTAACAATAAAACATCTGAAATTCAGGAATCTCCTAGATGAGGTTCCACAAACTAACTGGACCAATGTCTATCTCCTACCCTTCATCCGCATTCTTAATATGCACCGCAAACCTTGAATTACCAAAAATTCTCAGAATGCCATTGTACCTCACCAGGGAAAAATGAGTTGTCGGGGCTCAGCCCAATTCTGGGGTGCCCACACACCCAGAACCAGAGCTCACTGGGACTCTCCCAATAATGGAGTCACATGAATGTGTTATCACGAAAACAAATTACCATTAGTAATAACAAATGTTGGGTTTCGATTTATGCTGGGAATACTATCAACTACTGTAATGTAGATACACTTCTCCATTCCCACCTTTCCATGGAGCAGCAACTCACACATAGACTCTCCTTCCATTTAGCCACCTGTCAACAGAGAGAGACATATCTGCTCTTACCTCTCTGCCTGCTGGCCAGAAATAATGCTGCCCTTGATACATGCTGTCAAACTGCATTCAAATCCAATTCAACGAATGTCATTGGTGCAAACAGCATTTGGAGGTGGTTATATTTGGGGGGAAATCAAAAGCAAGGGGACAGAAAGCTCAGGCTGCCCTTTCTACCCTGTTGATTGCAATACACCTTGTATCTGTAACCTACACATCAGCAGTAGACTCCAAAGAGAGGTGGGGTCACAGTTAAGGCCGTTTGTGGAACCATGTGTAACAGTGCTGCCTGTGGGAGCCAGCAGAGGTCACTCAGGGTGAGCTGCAAACAGAACGGGGCAAATAAACCCCAGAAGCTGGTGGATATTCCAGAACTTAGATTTACCAAGCCAGCACAAAACAGCTTCTATAATACCTTCTTGATTACTAAGAAGTATAAACCATGCAGTTCCCCCTAAAGTGCCCAGCCTCCGGCCTCCATTCAGACACACCTCTCAGATATGATGATGATTTCTGAGAATCGTATTTCATCATATGGTTCTCCTGACCCCAAAGGGTCAAGCCCCAGACCCAGGTCAAATGATAACTTAGATTTTGCCCAAAATACATGCTTGTAGTCAATTCTTGTTAACTAAGCTAAAATTTATTTAAAAAGAGACGAGAGAGGGTTGGTTAAAAGATCAATATACATACAGACTGGATTCAATTCTTGAGATTTAGATGAATAGCAGAGATGAGCTGGTAGTTGCCAAAAGTCCTTTTAGAAATAGTCCATAGTTTACAGTCTGCTGTCCATAATGAGGGTGACTCTAGTCAGTGACTGGGGATCTCAGTCCTTATGGCTCAGGGTTTCCCCTTCTAGAAACCCAGAGCAGATCTGAGATGAAGAAGGATCGTGTCCCAGGTTTTTATACATTTCCAGCATCCTTTTGGCCTGAGAAAACAATAGGCTTAACTTTCCTTCTCCCAGATATCATGGCAATTAGCACAGGATTATTTATCCATTAAATAGTTCAGATACAGGTTACCACGACCTTCAAAGAGCCATATAGGCAACAATACTATTTCACTCAAGTATCTCCCTAAATACCAATATTCCTTTTTTGATCTTTAAGTCAAAGCCATAGTAATAGATGAGACTTGCTTACATCACAGGACCTGAACAAACATCTACCCTTCTACCTCTAACAATGCCAGCTGCATTTCAAAGCTCTAGTCATTTACATATCTTTCTAATCAATCTTTAAAGTTCGGCCATGGGTCAGGTCAGTCAGTGAGTTAATTAACTCTTTCTGGCCCTGTCACCTTTCAGTGAGATACTATATTACACTCATAATGTCACACCATGATTGTAAATGTTCTGTCTTTTACAGAGTTTTAAAAAAAATCATTAACATTATTACAAATCACAGTACAAATCATTATTTGTAGCCCAAAACGGCCCCAGCTCCAGTTGGGCTCCGTGATGATGGGTCTGCACAGATCCTCAGCTTGTCTATGCTCCCAAGTTCCATTGGTCTAACTTAAATCGGTTCAGTCAAATGAGTGCAACTTTTGAGTGGACTTGTGTACCAGCTTAGTGCTGGTTACTTGTGTTTAGTTTGTGCTTGTAAATCTACTGATGAGGGACAAACTACTACCAGCTGGATTAAGGCCTGGTCTACACTTAAAATATTTGATGGCATAGCTGTGCTGATTAGGAGTGGGGAGGGGGAATCCTGTCTCTACTAAACATAACTGTATTGGTAAAAGCTCCAAAATAGACCAAGTTACACTGGCCAAAAAAAAAGTCCTTTTGCTGGTTTTGCTTGTTTTGTTCAGAGAACAGATACCAGCAGAGGAACTCATTGCTAGCATCAGCTCTGTCTCCAGAAGGAGGGTTTACTGGGATCGCTATACCTGCAAAGGCTTTCCTATGTAACAGTGATGCTAATGAACTGTTCAAACAATTTAACAAGGCTCACGGTGGATACTCTGCCGCTGGTCATTTTTAAATCAAGATGGGATGTTTTTATTAAAAGCTCTGCTCTGGGAATTGTTTTGGAGCAGGTCTCTGGGCTGTGTTAAGGGGTCAGACAAGATGATCACAATGGTCCCTTCTGGTCTTGGAATCTATGAATCTAGTGGAGATTAGACCTGATGGAAGAGAGTCCATGTGCACCCTTGTGCTGATAAATAAACTGGTATAAAATCAGCCCGTCCCCCTAAGTTCATGCAACTTTGTTTGAAGTGCAAGAAACGGTCTTTGCCCCTAAGAACTAAAGTCCAGATCCCTAAAGGTATTTCAGTGCTTAATTCCCATAGATTTCAATTATAGTCTAAGGCAAAAGGTCTCAAACTTCCCAAACTACTGTATCCCTTTCAGGAGTCTGATTTGTCTTGTGTATCCCCAAGCTACACCTCACGTAAAAACTACTTGCTTACAAAATCAGACATAAAAATCCAAAAGTGTCACAGCACACTATTACTGAAAATTTGGTGACTTTCTCATTTTTACCACATAATTTTAGAAAAAATAAATTGGAATATAAATATCATACTTGCATTTCAGTGTAGTGTATATAGAGCAGAATAAATACATCATAGTCTGTATGAAATTTTAGTTAAAAAGGACTAGCAAAGTCATTATAATGTAGCGTGTTGTAAAACTAGGCAAATGTCTAAATGAGTTGATGTATCTCCTGGAAGACCTCTGTGTACCCCAGGAGTATACAAACCCCTGGTTGAGAACCACTGGTCTAAGGTTCTGGCATCTTGCTTTGAGCTAGTTATGTCTTGTATCCCCCAGCTCGTACCCCCATCCCATCCAGTGGAGGCTGTGGGCCCCTGGCTTGTAACCCCAGTCCCCTCCCAGGGATGCCCTTGAGGAGTGGGATATGGACAATGTATGTAGCCTGGCTACCACAGACTCTTATTATCTCTCTGTTTCTCCCTGCTCTCCCCAGGCACCATTCGCCCGGTGCGGCGCAGTTACTATGACCCCTCCTCGGCGCCAGGCAAGGGCGTGGTGTGGGAGTGGGAGAACGACAGCGGCTCGTGGACGCCCTATGACATGGAGGTGGGCATCACCATCCAGCACGCCTACGAGAAGCAGCACCCCTGGATCGACCTCACCTCCATCGGCTTCTGCTACGTCATTGACTTCAGCACCATGGGCCAGATCAACCGGCAGACCCAACGCAAGCGCCGCATCCGCCGGCGCCTTGACTTGGTCTACCCGCTGGTCACCGGCACCCTGCCCAAGTCCCAATCGTGGCCGGCCAGCCCGGGCGTTTCCAGCTCCCCCCCAACCCCACCCTGCACCTGCCCCCAGTGCCTTCTGGTCATGAGTGTCAAGGCAGCAGTCACGTCTGGGGCCAATGGTGGAACTGGCGCCGCGGTCCCCCAGCAGCAGCAGCGTAAAGCCTCCGCCCTGTCGGGTGGCCCCAAGCCCCCCATTCCAGCCCCTGGGCTCAAGCCCCCAGATGGCACGGCCACCACGCGTGGCTCGCTGAAGACCCTGGCCTCCCAGGTGAGCCGGAGGCAGGCAGCCAGCACGCCGGCCCTGAGCTCGGCCAGCTTGGCCACCAGCCCGCCTGCTGCCAATGGGAAGACCACGCGCGCCAGCCTCAACACCCTCAACCGCACCCACCTGCAGCGGGTGGCCATCGCCCAGTCCCGTGTGCTGATTGCCTCTGGGTGAGTGAGCGAATGAGAGGGAGAGCGAGGTTCCCCCTGGGGTTCTTCTTAATCAGCCTGGGTCCAGGGTACTCACATCACAGAATGCCAGCCCTCCAATAGCTGGTGCTAATTGGCTTCTTAGCCAAGGGTCAGTGAAGTGGGCTATGGAGGCTGAACTCCCGCTGGCCCTTTCAGTTGTGCTCAGATAATATCCATTGAAAGGAGAGCCTGCATCAGGGATCCTGCTGTTTGCTTCAGGTGCTCTGCACCTTCGTCCTTGTCTGTGGGCATCTGTGCTGCCACTATAGCATGGGTCCGTCTGTCACGGCCACTGGTCTGGGACCATGCATCCCCTGCTTCGGTCTCGTGCTGTGTCTGTACTTCCATTGTGGTGTGGCTGCTGTGTTGCTTTAAAGGCCTTCGGCAGTCAAGATACCAAGCTGCCATGGGATGGGGTGGGGCATGTGTTGTCATAGATCAAAATATGGGTAGGAGTCAGAAAGAAAAAAGTAGGGTCCAGTGATCAGTTCTCATCCTGGCAGAAGGTGAACAGAGGGATATAATTTCTGTACTAGATCCTGTGGTATTTTATATATTTATTAGTGATCTGGAAAGGAGGGTGGACAGGAAAATGTGCAGAAAACACAAAGGTATTTTGGTTGGTTAGGACCAGAGAGGGCTCCGAGGAACTTCAGAGAGACCCAGACAAGCCTGGAGAGTGGGCAACATGATGATAAATGAAGTTCAGTGTCAACAAATGCATTGTAATGCAAACTGGAGGGGAAAATTTAAACCTCTCGTGCACCATACGGTAATTGCATCAGCTCAGGAATAAGTTGTCGTAGATAGCTCAGTGGAGACCTCTGCTCAGGATGTGGCTATGGTCAGAAAAGCAAAAAGGTTGTTAGGATGCTCAAGGAATGGGATGGAGAATAACAAAGGCTATTGTAGTGCCAGTACATCGGACAGTGCGGTGGCTTTGTCTGGATGCCATTGACAGCACAGGACAACCCTATCTCTAGGAGGATGTTGTAGAATTAGAGGGGTTCAGAGAAGGGTGGTGTGAAAGGCTAGAGCAGGGTGAGCAAACATTTTGGCCTGAGGGCCACATTGGGTTTGCAAAATTGTACAGATGGCCGAGTAGGGAAGGTAGTGCCTCCCCAGACAGCCTGTCCCCACCCCCTGCCTGACCCCTTCCCACTTCCTGCCCCCTGACTGCTCCCCTCACAACCATCAACCCATCCAACCCCCCCCCCCGCTCTTTGTCCCCTGACAATTCCTCCAGAGACACCACCACCCCTAATCACCACCCCAGACCCTACCCCCTATCTAAGCCCCCCTGTTCTTTGTCCCCTGACTGCCCCCTTCTGAGACCCCCCCCCAGCCTAACTTCTCTTCCAGGACCCCACCCTTCTCCCTGTCCCCTAACTGTCCCAACCCCTATCCACAGCCCCACCCCCTGACTGCTCCCCAGAACTCCCTGCCCCTTATCCAACACCTTCCCTGTCCCCTGACCGCTCCCCCACACAGAACCTTCGTCCCATCCAACCCCCCTCCCCGCTCCCTGTCCTCTGACTACCCCCCGGAACCCCCTGCCCCTTATCCAACTGCCCCCTGGCTCCCTTACCATGCCGCTCAGAATAACGTGTCTGGCAGCCCGGCTGGAGCCAGACACGCTGCCTTGCTCTCCCACTGGAGTGTGTAACCCCGTCCCCAGAGCGCTGCCTGTGCGGTGGTAATGCTCCAGGGGAGGGGAGACAGCAGGGGAGTGGCAGGGGGCTGGGCAGGATGTTTCCGTGGGCTGTAGTTTGCCCACCTCTGGGCTGGAGCCTGAAAAAAAACTTCTATGAAGAGAGATTGTAAAAGATTGCCTTAAAGGGGAGCTGTGTAAGAGGGGACATAAAGGAAATATGTAAAATACTGAGTGGTCTAGAGAAGGGAGATTGGGAGCTGCTGGTCTCCCTGTCTCATAACATAAGAACAAGGGAGAGTCAGTGAAACGGAGACAGGGGGAACTCAAAATTGATGAAAGGAAATACTTTTCCACACATTTTGTCATTCTGAGCCAGTGGAACTCTCTGCCACAGGATGCTGTTGAGGCCAATGACCTAGCAAGGTTCAAAAAGGAACTGGACATTTTCAACGTTAACAAGAATATCCAGAGTTATTAACAGTCAGTGCTAAAAAAAGGTAGCAGGGATATTAAACCTCCCACTGCAGGGGTTAAGCCAGTCTCTAGTGGAGACCTAATGTGGGGGAAATTATACCATGTCTGCTCCTGTGAGGCTCTTGTAGCTTCTTCTGCATCATCTGGTGCAAACCACTATCAGAGACAGGAGATTGGGCTAGCTGGGCCTGGGGTCTGATCCAGACTGGCAGTTGCCTTGTGAATCCCAGCCCAAGTGTGCAGGGTGCGTTTACACCAGCTGACTGGAGTCTAGACCACGTCTGCCAGTCCCAGTGTTCTAGCCATTAAGACCTGGAAGTTTCATTAACAACTGGCCTGGGGATTCCATAGTGTCTGTGTTTCAGCTGCCGTAGGTGGCAGAAACCCCGAAATCCGGATCCCAACTGGTGTAAATCAGCTGGAGCTCCAGAGGAGTCGGTTGGCCAGATCCCCAGCTGGGCTCAATGGGCCATCGCTTCACTGACTTCATCTTCTGATGTACACCTGCTGAGGATCGGGCCCAGAATCTTTGTGGTCACTATTTGTCACCTCCAGATCTGTACAGCACAAACCTCCAGGGTGGCAGAAAGTCACTATGGAAGAAATAAAGCCCCCTGTAACTGTAGCCTACACCACAGCCCCTCTCTATCCCCCTCTTCCCATCCCATAACCTCTTTATGGTTAAAGAGGTCTCTTTCCCCCTCGACAAATACCAGAGACCTCTTTAACCATAAAATGGGGGAGGCCCGCAATCCCCTTTTGAATCTTAATGAGGCTATAGGACATTCTTTCACTGGGCCCTGCAGAGGGAGGGGGGCACTATCAAAAGGCCTATAGAAAGCTTTTCGTGCTGCTGCCTGATGAGGAAAACATCTTGCCCCCCCCTCCCCAGAAATCCCTTTCTTAGCCATTTAATTAGCGTGGTTCTCGCCCTTTGTCTGGCTTTGCCATCGGCCTTCTGTCGCCATTCGCCCGGGCCTGTGACCCCTCCGGGAAACTTTCCCATGATAGAGAGCAGGAGGAAAGGGCCACGGGAACAAAAGGGGCTGTGAATGGTTCGGAGACTCAGGCAGGGTTTCTAAAGACTGAGAGAAAAGGGACGTGGGGAGGAGGGGCATGGGGAGAGGGGCATGTCTCTAGATTAGAGGATTCTCTGGCTAAGCCTTAGTCTGTCGCTACGGCAACTGTTGTCCGGCTATGAAGGTGCCCGGTTCTAGCTCGCCCTCCTCTGTTGCTGTGGTGCCGCCCCAGGCATAAAATAGATCCCCCTGCTTCCCCCATCCCTAAGCCGTGTCAAAAGTCCAGTCAGGAAATGGCGCATTCTGACTCAGCTGGCCACACCAGTGTCCTGGCGTTGTGCCACCCGACCCCTGTGTCTCGCCGGGGGGCTGTCTCTCATTCCGCAGCCTCACATGGCCGTTTATCCTTTCTAAGGATTCAGAATGGGACGCGGGCCTTCCCAGTGCAAAATGTGGGGGCTGTTTTGCCATTGTCGCCCCTAGAAGCCCCGCTTCTTTCCCTGGCCCTCCAACGCCACTTACCCTTGAGGGGCATAAGCACTGATGGAGAAGGTGGGCAAAGCAGACCTCACTGGGGCACTAGCAAGAAGCGCAGGGCGTGGAGGAGAGAGACGGGCATCCGTGGTGGGCTCAGCTGTCCTCACTGGCATGAGCGGTACATGCCCAGCCAGCAGTCTGCAACGGCGCCTATGTCTGCAATTTCCTGGGTTCAGTCTGGTTGGCAGCAAACACTGGACATGAGAGTGGGTGGTGATGTGGGATCTGTGCCTCCCGGGTTCTGCCTTGTGCCCAGAATCCCCATAGGTGGTATATTTCCCCAAGTCTTGTTGCAGCGTCTTTTCCTCTCCGTAATTCCATCTCAGCTGAGGCAGTCGTTAGGTTTGGTGCCGGCCCAAGGCCTTCGTCCAGGCCAGAACAGCACTGCCCCCCGCAGAACTTGGTTGCGGTTCCAGGTCTGATAGATTGCAGCCCCACCAGCCCTAGAAATGATCTCTTGAATGAGTAGGAGATGGGTGTATAAAAATCCCATTGCCAGGATTATCAGTGTCAGTCCTGGCGGAAGAGCCAGCCCCGGAAAACAGGGCTGTGCACGGTCTGGAGCTTTCTGCTGCTGTCATGTCTGATGTGCATGGCTGGGTGGAGCAGTGGCCTCAGGTGATTTTTAGGGCTAGGTACAGAGGTTAGAAATACGCTGGAGGGTCAGTGCAGTTGTCATCAGAACAAGGAAATTTTTGGGCAAGGCCTTGTGGGAACTAGAGATCTGTAGCCTCTGCCCCACACTCCCCTCAGCCTGTCGTTGTCTCTGGTTGCTGTATTTCCAGATCAAGTAGTGAGTGTCTTCTCCACCCACGCTCACCCCTCTAGCCCTATGCTTCTGCCCATAGAATATCAGGTTTGGAAGGGACCTCAGGAGGTTCTAGTCCAACCCCCTGCTCAAAGCAGGACCAACCCCAAGTAAATCATCCCAGCCAGGGCTTTGCCAGATTGGGTACACACCCTGACTCGAGTGTGCGCCTGCTGGCCCCTGCCAGACCGGCTGGCCCACAAGGTGTGTGAACTGCTGGATGTTAGCCAGAGGCAAAACCTGCTGGTCTGGTTGGGTCACATGAACAAGAACAGCTCCCGTCACCTGCAAGGTGCAGCCTGGAGAGGACAGGTGGCTGCAGGCTGCCTGGTAGGAACTGGGTGCAAGGCATCCTGGGAAAAGGAATGTGCCACGTGCCCTTGCTGTGCCAGCCCCCTTCTCTAGTGGGGGGTGTCTTGTGAACTTGGGGTCCAGCCTAGTTTGCCGAGCCCCTTGTCCGGCGGTCCTCAGATCTCTCAGCCTGCCCCAGCCCGAGACTGTATCCCCTGCTTTTGGGGCTCTCCGCTGTCCATTGACGTTCCCCCTCCTTCTCTGTTTGGAGCGCTCCTGTGTGCTCCTCGCTAGCCCCTCCACTCTCTAGCCAGGACTCCTGTGGCGGGAGGTGGTGGCTTGAGACAGGGGAGCCTCTGGGAACTGGTGGGTCCATGCATTGCACCAATCAGTGGGGCAGGGGCTTTCTCCAAGGGGATGGACCCACAGTGAATTCTGACACCCCTCCCAATTCCTTCCACTCAGGGTCCCCACTGTCCCAGTGAAGAACCTCAACGGCTCGAGCCCTGTTAATCCCGCACTGGCAGGTGAGGGAGCCAACTGGTCAGGCCAACCTAGTGTGACTAAGCAATAAAGACCTCGGGGGGCAGACCCACACTTCTGGGGCTGGTGTGTGGAGTGGGCTTTGGGCAGCACCTGTGTAGAAGGGGATGGAAAGTTCTGGACAAGCCTGTACTCCAGAGGAATGGGGGCAGAGTGATATTGGCCCCTTTGTTTTAAGGGGTGGGTGGAGCGGGCCCCTGTTCTAGGTGTGGGATGGAGGGTACCATTGGAGGGCAGGACAGGGGGGTTCCTGTGGCAGCAGGAGTGAGGGCTTATAGTCTGTGGTTTAGGAGCGAGTGGGGTTGGGGTGTCTGCTCTATGAGGATGCTGGGGCACGGGGGATTCATGGGGTGGGTCTGGGTCTATTAGAGGCAGGGTGGGGCTTTGGACCCCTGGCCTGGAGTTCCTCAGAGCTGGCTTCTCAGGGCCTTTCCCCATCTCTCTCCGCCAGGGATCACAGGGATCCTCATGAGTGCGGCAGGGCTGCCTGTCTGCCTTACCCGGCCCCCCAAACTGGTGCTGCACCCCCCACCCGTCAGCAAGAGCGAGATCAAATCCATCCCGGGCGTGGCCAACACCTGCCGCAAGACCACCAAAAAGCAGGCCAAGAAAGGTGAATGCAAGCTCTTACCTAGAGTCTCTGGGCATCCGCACACCCCTAAGGGGATCCCCTTCCTGTCCCGCCTATCCCAACTTGGGGAGTCCTACCCATTTGGTGCCATTCACCCCGGCCTCACTGCACAGCTTTCCCCCACCAGCGCTCTGTCCCTGCCTATCCCTCCCTTTCCCGTGGCATCCCTTTCCTAGGGTACCTCATGTCTCCCCAGACACGTTCAGGGCAGGGTAACTCTTGCTCCCATATGCCGGTTCTCTTCTTCCCTGCCCTAGGTAAAACTCCGGAAGAGGTGCTGAAGAAGTACCTGCAGAAGGTGCGTCATCCTCCAGACGAGGTGAGAGCATAGTGTGCCAGGTTGCCGTCTGTCGGGGCGTAGGGTCTGTCTGCCTGTCTTGGGCTAGGTCTTTGCTGCCAAAATCTCTATAGTTCTGCAGTGCTCTGGCTGTACAATCCTGGAGAAGACAGGGCACAGGTAGATTTGACCTCAGTGTAGCTGGTCAAAGTCAGTGATCTACCCCCCTCATTCCTCGGGTGACCTCTGCCAGCTACAGCGAGCTCAGAGCCACGTCTACACCAGGATCATACAGCGAGCTGGAGCTGTCGCGGGTTGGTAATCTTGCCATGCAAACACACCCTTTTGGGTGAGTTGTGAGGAAAGTTGCTCACGCTGTATGTGAGGTGTAGGGAGTTGCATGCCGTGTGCACGTTGTCTGGGTGGGTGTAAGTACGTGGCGGAGTTGCACTCAGGGTGTTTTGTAGCTGTTTGCTTCTGGCTGTCGGTGTGTCTTTGGGTAGGGGATCCTCACTCCGGCAAACAGGGCTAGGCTGATGCCACTGGATCTCACATCTGCCTGTCCTTCCGCAGAGCAAGGCCAGCTCTGGCTTCCCCCACCAGTGGGCCCTGATCCTACCCTGGTGACAGGGCTCTGATTCCTGGTTAGCCTCGTCTCCCCACTGAACCAGCATGGTAGCTGTTCTTGCTGAGTGGGACCTGGGCTAAGACATACACCTCCCTCCCCACAACTTGGCTCATTCACATTGGCCTGCATGCACAATCACTGCGAGCCTGGACTGGATTCAGATCAAGTCTGTCTATTTGTCTGATTCGATTTTCTCCTCCTCTGCATCCCGCCCAGGACTGCACCATCTGCATGGAGCGCCTCTCCACCCCGTCTGGCTACAAGGGGCCCCAGCCAGCTGTCAAGCCTGACTTGGTGGGGAAGTTGTCCAAGTGTGGCCACATCTACCACCTCCACTGCCTGGTCGCCATGTACAACAACGGCAACAAGGTGTGTGGTGGGCTTTGGGAGAGGTGGGGATGCGCTCATCCAGCTGCCACTAGGGGGCTCCGGCGAGGACTGGGTCCTAGCATAGAACGTTCCCTGGGGTTGGACGCTGAGCCAATCCGATCGCTTGCCTGGTGCTGAATCCTTCCTCCTGATAGGCTGTAAGAGCCCAGCATTCTTTCTGCCATTTCTCCTGGTGTCTCCCATTGGCTCTATGGGATAGAAGGGCTTTGCTTAGTCACTTAGCAGTGAGTGCTGATCGACCCTTCCCGAATGCTTAGCTGTCTCTTTAAACATCAGTGAGTCGAGTAGAAACCATTCTCAGAGTGGGTCTTTCTTATATCTGGCCATCCCTGCCCCAGAAGGCCTCTTCCATTCTCTTCCCTTAAACCGTCAGTGAATTTTACACAGCTTTCCCACGGTTTTAGCCTGTTTCATTAAGACACGTGTCTGTGTTGCAAAGATTATCTGGTTTGATGCCCTTCATGTGCTGGGCATGAGGCAATAGTTAGAACTACAGATGGGGAGTCATGAGACTGTCGCTGATGTGCAGATATGGTTGGAAAATGTCCCCTCACCTGCGGGAGAATTTTTGAGTTTTTTGCAAAAAAAATCTAAAGCTATAATATATTGGCTACAATCAAAATACACCGGACCCTCACTAGGACGCGGGGTTTGGGGTCCATGTGTGGTACCGCGTTAATGTGGGGACTGCGTTACCGTGGATTCCAATTAAAGTTACTAAATTTGGGATCCATGGCCGTGACTGTGCTATATGTTGCGTCTTACGCTGATTCAACTTACGCTATTTCCGCTTTACGTAGTCTGCAAAAACAAAAAAAGGAGAGAAAATATTTTTTTTAACTTCCTGCAGGGGGTGCAATTTCGCCTCCCATTGAAGTCAGTGAGTTCTGGCTATACACGGTTTCTGCTTTACGCGGTAACTGCAGAACGGAACCCTCGCGCAAAACACAACATGCCTGTAGGGTCTGCTGTATTTCCATTTGGAAAGTAAGCTGTGTGTGGTTCAGTAGAGGGACGTGCGGGGGGATTGGAGGAATGTCAATCTGACAGCAGTGAAAACAAAGGAGGAAGCTCTCCTGATTTGATCTGGTTTCTTTCTCTACTTTTTTCCTTCCTTGCTCGTGTTCTCAGGATGGGAGCTTGCAGTGTCCAACCTGCAAAACCATATATGGGGTGAAGACTGGAACTCAGCCCCCCGGGAAGATGGAATATCACCTCATCCCTCACTCACTGCCTGGGCACCCTGACTGTAAAACCATTCGGATCATCTACAACATTCCACCAGGGGTCCAGGTGAGACCTCAGCCCTACAGGAGGGAGAGGGTGTGTGTGACACTTCCCAGAGTTACCTGGGGTCGGGAGGCACTTCATTACTACCTGCCGGTAGCATGAGGAAACCTTGTCTTTGCCTACAGGGGTTCAGCGCCCTGCCTCCACACACACAATTCCCTCTAATCCCCTCTAGGCCTCGCCAGCTCCCTGTCACTCAATGGTGTAGCGATAGGCACACTCCAACTCTCAAGTCCTCTGAGCATCTCCCTGAAGCATCCAGCCCACACGCCACTGGACACTCACAGAATTCACAGATTCGCTGCTCCCAGTTTACCAGTTCCACCTCCAGTCATGGCTCTGTGAAACACACAGCACTGAGACAAGTATGTTGTGAAAACAAGCCAAAGTTTATTTAACAAGGCTTTAGTAGGTCAGACCGAAGGTCCGTCTAGCTCAGTATCCTGTCTTCCAGCAGTGGCCAGTGCCAGATGTCCCAGAGGGAATGAACAGAACAGGTAGTCATCAAGTGATCATCCCCTGTTGCCCATTCCCAGCTTCTGACAAACAGAAGCTACAGCAGGAGTGGGCAAACTATGGCCCGAAGGCCAGATCTGGTCCCGTCTGTCCCCCGCTTGGGGAGGCTGCCCCCTCCCACTCTCTCGGAGCCGCGCCACCCGGGCACCGCTGTGGGGCCGGGGCTGCATGCTCCCCCCACCCCCGGAGCCATGCTTCAGGGGCTAGGGCAGCGCGCTTGCCCCTCCCCCAGAGCTGTGCCATGCGGGCAGAGCTCTGGAGCAACGCCCTCCACCGGAGCCGCGCCGCACTGGCAGTGCTCTGGGGGCCGGGGCTGCACACTCCCCTCCCCCCCCCCCCCCCCCGAGCCGCGCTGTGTGGCTGAGCTCTGGGGGCCGGGACTGCGCACTCCCCCCTTCCCCGGAGCTGCGCCGAGCAGCTATGCTTGGGTGGGGGGGGGTTCCGGGGTGGTGGTGGTGGCTCTGGAGGGGGCAGTCAGGGAGCAGTGTGGGTTGGATAAGGGGTGGGGTTCTGGGGTGGTGGTTAGGGAGTGGGAGGGTGGATAGGGGTCAGGCACTCGGGACAGGGAGCTGGGGAATTGGGTAGGGGGTGAGGTCCTGGGGGACGGTTAAGGGGTCCCTGGAAGGGGCAGTCACGGGACAAGGTCAGGTTGGGGGGGTTGGATGATTTGGGGATTCTGAGGGGGCAGTCTGGGGGCAGGAAGTAGGAAGGTGCCGGATTAGGGGTGGGGCCTTCCCTACCAGGCCCTCCATATAAACAATCCTACCAATTCTGGCTAATAGCCATTGATAGATCTATCTCCATGAATTTATCTAGTTTTTCTTTTGAATCCTGTTATAGTCTTGGCCTTCAGAACATCCCCCAGCGGAGAGTTCTATAGGTGGACTGTGCATTGTGTGGAGAAATATTTCTTTTTGTTTGTTTTAAACCTGCTGCCTATTAATTTCATTGGGTGACCCCTTAGTTCTTGTGTTATGAGAAGGAGTAAATAACACTTCCTTATTTACTTTCTCCAAACTACTCATGATTTTAGAGACCTTCATCATATCCCCCCACCCTTAGCTGAAAAGTCTGTCTTGTTAATCTCTCCTCATATGGAAACTGTTCCATGCCCCCAATCATTTTTGTTGTCCTTTTTCTATCTCAGGGTAGGCAACCTATGGCACATGTGCCAAAGGCAGCACGTGAGCTGATTTTTAGTGGCACTCACACTGTTGGGTCCTGGCCACCAGTCCGGGGGGCTCTGCATTTTAATTAAATTTTAAATTAAGCTGCTTAAACATTTTAAAAACCTTATTTTCTTTACATACAACAATAGTTTATTTATATATTACAAACTTATAGAGAGAGACCTTCTAAAAATGTTAACATGTATTACTGGCACACGAAACCTTAAGTTCGAGTGACTAAATGAAAACTCGGTACACCACTTCTGAAAGGTTGCCGACCCCTGTCCTATTCCACTATAGGCACTGAGATTCAAAGGAAAGCATGTAGAAATTTTAGAAACCAAAAGTTACATCTAAAGTAAAATCATAACATGTGTTTGATAACCTAGACTCAGTCAGCTAAAACTTCCCACAAAGTCCTGCCAAGGTTTTTCAGCCAGGCCTGGCTGTGATCCTTTTCCCATGAGGGAAGTCATGCTTGTGTCCTCAGTAAAGAATGCCAGCGGTACTTCTGCTTCTCTCCCCCAAAATATTACTCTGACAATCTGTCATCGGTACTTGTAAGCAGGATTCCTTGTATATTTCCTTACTTCATTAGCATCTTGGCTATATATGCAAGTAGATCTGTATTGTGAATCAGAAAACAGACAGTGCTCAGACAGGGAGGTAAGCTCAGCCTGGAATTGTCTGAGGCACATCACCTGTTTACTCGCTGTGACGGGTTTCCCCCGGGTGCCACCTGGAACTTCGGTACCACTGAGCTCTCTGACACACCAGCAGGGGCTCCCTCTCACACTGTGCTGCTGTGGCAAGCGGCAGACCCGCTCCCAGTCCTACACTTCCTCCAGCATTCACACAGAGAGAGACAGACCCAGCTGCAGTTACATGCAGGCTCTATGACCAGCCACTGCATGAACCAACAATAGAGAGACGACAGCCAAAATAACCACCAGCTTCCCCCTCTAGACTCCCCCCACACACACACACACACTGGAGTATAAACCTAAAATTGTACCATCTTGCACTGTATGCTTATAGAGTTCACACTCCCTCAATGCCCCCCTCGAGCTAAGATTCCCAAGCACTACACTCCACTTTACTGGTGTTTACTAGTTTAGATTAAACATAAAATATGTTTATTAACTACAAAAGATAGATTTTAAGTGATAGCAGATCAAAGCAGATTACCTAGTAAATAAACAAAAATGCAAACTAAGTCCAACATACTAGAAAGACAGGATTTGAATTAACAATCTCTCACCCTGGCTGATGATACAAGCAGGTGGCAGATTCTTAAGGCTCAAGCTACACTTGCTTTGCACATTGGAATCCCCAGGTTTTCATGCACAGGCTAGAAACCCCTTTATCCTGGGTCTAGCTCTTCTTCCAGTTCAGCCTTTCTCCTCAGGTGTATTCAGGCATCCTCTTGTGTGTGGAGTGATGAACAACAGATGATGTCACTCTCTGCCTTAGATAGCTTTAGCATATGGTGTGAATCTTTTGTCCCAAAGTCAGTTCGTGGAAAAACATTGACATCCCCAAGATGGAGCCCAGAGTCATGTGGCCTGGTTATGTGCCCTTGCATACCTTGCTGAGTTATAGCAGCCATTACTTACAGGCTGTTTGGAATGTTCACAGGAAGATTGTTTTTCCATGGTCCACTGTCTTTGCTGATGGGCCATCAGCGCTGTGTGGCTTCTTCATTGTTGTACCAAAAGGCTAGTTGTGGGTGTCACCCAGAGTAAGCAGGAGGGAAATACAGATACATAGTCAATATTCCTAACTTTAGATACAAAAATGATACATGCATGCAAATAGGATAATCATATTCAGCAAATTATAACTTTTTTCCCATGACACTTCACATGACCTATCTTGTACAAAGTGCATCGTAATTATGTCCTTATCATTGTGAAGAATGTGGGATGCATTGTCGCACCCTCCTTAACTCCCATACTTTGATAATATAATTTTCAGTATAGATGCATAACCCCTTAAATATTATCTGTACATACATGTCACGGCGATCATGATGACTTGTGAGCTGCTGGCACTCTGTAGAGACATCATGTGCCACCCTTTGGTGAATTATTTTGCAGATATCCAACTTGGGAAGTGTGTATATGTTTTTATATGTATGTATGTATATATAGATAGAGAGAGAGATAAAAACCCTATGCACCCCCTCTGGCCTCAGAAGATCCCTGGATCATAGTGGATAGGTGTTGAGGGCACCTCTCGTGAGAGCAGTTGCTGTGTTGACCCATGCAGCTGCCTTGGTGCAGCCATGGTGAGATCTCTGTGATAATTCCATACCCCCCAGGGCTGTCTCTGGTGGTGACATGGTTCCTGGAGGGAACGATCATGCTGGCGCAGCAGTTGTCTTGTGCTTGGTGATGACGCATGCATTAGAAGCAGCCTTGTTTGGAAGCGCTGCCAGACAGGAAAGCTGCATGGGGAGCTTGGGGGAATGTGTCTTTGCAGGGCCCCGGCCCCCTTGCTGGGCACCCTTCTCTGCCCGGCGGGAGGCTTGTAGCAGATGCAGCAGTGGGTGACGGGGGCACTGGAGGGTCCTGCAGTTGTGTAGCCCTGCAGCTGTGGGCGCTGTGATGACTGAAGATTAAACGGCACCTTTGCACCCTCTCATGATCCCAAAGGATGCCATTTCTCTCTCTCTCTCCCTCTGCCCAGGGATCAGAACACCCAAACCCCGGGAAAAGCTTCACAGCCCGCGGATTCCCTCGACACTGTTACCTCCCGGACAGCGAGAAGGGGCGAAAGGTGAGGGGCGTCCTGCCAGTGTTCCCTCTAATTTTTCCCACGCGTGTGCGGAATGAATTTTGTTATGTGCCCCAATGTGGACGCGAAGTGTGACACAGCACCTCCATGTTGGTGCACATAACAAAATTCATGGGGTGGGGGTGGGGCCGAGGGGTTCAGAGTGTAGGAGGGGGGCTCAGGACTGGGACAAAGGGTCATGCGGAGAGGGCTGAGGGCTCTGAATTGGGGCCGGTGATAAAGGGTTTGGGATGCAAGCTGCCACAGGGCTACAGCAGGGAGAGAGGACTTCCCCAGCTCTCTCTCCCCGCAGCAGCACCTGGGCTGTGGGGGGAAGGTGGGAGAGAGGTGCCTGTCCCCTCCACAGAAGCTCCAGGGCCGGGTTGGGGCCTGGGGAGGGGGTGCCTCTCTCCACTGGCCACGACAGGTCAAGATCTGGGGGAGGAGTATCTCTCCCCATCGCAGCCCTTAGCACTTACGCAGTGCTTAATAGGCTGCCGCGCAGCCATGCAGCTTAGAGGGAGCTTAGGTCCTGGCCTGTCTCTCCCAAACCAGGATATTCGGGCTCGGGGGGAGTCTGCCTTCAGTCCGTGGTTCATTAGGACAGCATGAGGTGGAATGAGCTTTACCTGAAGGAGCAGCTGGTTTGGGGAGGGACAGTAGCCAAAGGAAGAGCCACACAACCCTAACATCCCAGATAGAAAGTGTTCTCCGGACGTGGAGAGGGGACAGAGCATCGCAGCAGAGTGGGGTTATTGTCCTGTGGAGCTGAGAGAAAGGGCTGTCATAGGACAGGCTGTCCCTTCCTCGCTGGATCAGGGAGGGAAATCTGTAGGAGATACTGGGTTGCTGGGCTAGCCCAGGGGTCTTTGGATGATGATGGGGATTCGTACAGGATCATAGCCTGGCGTGTGCGTCCCCGACACAATCTCCTCTTAAGAGATGAGCTTCAGCCTTGGGACATACCAGCTCCTTTCACTTGGTCTCCTGCAAAAGACCTAAGATGCCAGGAGCCCACCATTTCAGTGACATCTCTAATGGACAATCGAGGCCTTTTCAGAGGCTGTGGGTTCATGCCAGACAAAGCCCCTGTATACTCCACAGCGAGCTAGACCTTAGTCCAGCAGCGCTCTGTACGCAAGAGACCAGATTCAACATCAGTTGCATGCCATTTAAAAAAAACAAGAAACAAACCTCAAAATTTCACCCTGGAGTTTTATATTGAATTTTGTTATGAAAATAAACTCATGTTTGTTTTGTGCTGCTTCTAAATTTGCTGATCATATCATGTTGCAGCATTTTATATGGAAAACTCAGTGCTGTGCAAAATCTGTCATGGGAAGCAGCTGGAGGTTTTGTTTGGGAGCCAGGTTGGTGATGGTGGGGATAAGCACATCAGCTGGATCATCAGCTGTGAAATAATTAACAGCGTTAGCATATTATCGGTGGTCATTATGTTTCAGAGTTAACAACACAATGGGACGAGCTGTGCAACTCAAGTTTGGGAGAAGCCGTGTGCAGACTCCAGCCTGTCTGGGGTGGGCTCTCAGATGCTTGTGTATTAACCCTTGCCCAACTGCACTCCCTCAGGTGCTGAAGCTGCTGCTGGTGGCCTGGGACCGCCGCCTGATCTTCGCCGTCGGTACCTCCAGCACCACAGGCGAGTCGGACACGGTGATCTGGAACGAGATCCACCACAAGACGGAGTTTGGCTCTAACCTCACGGGCCACGGCTACCCAGACGCCAACTACTTGGACAATGTGATGGCCGAGTTGGCAGTGCAGGGCATCACGGAGGAGAGCACAGCCCAGGAGAAGGACTGAGAACAGGGGGAGGGGAGGAGATGGTATTCCTTCGTGGGGGGAGCAGCGCTTTGCCACATGGCGGCGCCCCACACTCACCTCCTCCGTCCTGTCCTGGTGCTTGCACCCTCCCCCACCTCCTTCCGCTGCGGTGACGCTCAGTGGGCACCAGTCACACCATTGAGATGTGTGGCTTGGGGTTGGAGTGGAGGAGGAGGCCACAGTGCCTCGTCAATGGGCTTATCTGGGGGGCCGGTCTCCCAACACGGGTGCCGCCCCTCACCCAAGGTTACGTTAATCTTGTTGCACTTGGCTGGGAAGGGAGGGGGGATTAAACCGCTAAACCCTGTGAAAATGAACTGCCTCTTAGGGCACTACCTAGCGGGAAGTGCTCCCGTCCCATAAGGCAGCTCCGGCACCGCATGGGAGCCGCTGCGAAGGCCTGTGGGAATGCCAAGGATTCAAACCGGTCCTAGTCTTGCCTGGCTAGGAGACTGGTTGTGTGTTGTCATGTCACTGCTGCTTTCATGTTGTGGGCTCAGTGTGAGTTGGAAATGTGCTGTTTGCAGGTCTGGTACCCCCGCCTCCCCCACCTCATCCTCCCAGGCCTGCCTGCCTGTCTCCCCAGTCCCACCCCATACTGGGTCAGAACCAGGCCTCCTGCCTGCTTGGATGTGAGCCTTGAGGGAATGAGATGGAAATCCTGTCTCCTTGATGTGTTCCACACTGGGTCAGGACTAGAACTAGCTGGGTGTGAGTCTCCTGGCGCCGGTTCATAGTGGGCTGGAGCAGAACTAGTTCCTTAATGATATATTCTGGCCGCTATGTGAATAGTGCTAGAGCAGAGGAGGGGAATCCGTGATGGATGGATTAGAACCAGGCCCGGTCTTCTCCTCCATTCTCACCTGGGTCAGAACTAGTCCAGCTGGCCCAGCTTTGTCCAGCAGCGTGTGCGGGAGATAAATCCCTCGCTCCCCGATCCCTTCTGTACTGGCTCAGACCCACGTCTGGTTCTCCCTGTCTCAGTAAGTGAAGTTTACTCCAGCCTCGTCCAGAACTGTGTGAGTTGATCTCCTTGTACTTGTGAAGGAACTGTGCCCCAGGGATGGCTCTCTCTGGTCAGACCTGGTGGGGTGAGTTGAGTTATGTTGGGAGGGGAGGCCCGTTTTTCCTCCTTCCCCCATAAGATGGGTTCTTTGAACAGTTTGTATGGGGGAGTCCCCCTGGATACTGATCTGAATTTATATACCTCATGTTTTGGGGGTTTGTCGTATATATGTACATATATCTATCACCTCACGCTTGAAGGCGACATTGGCACTAGGATGCTTAAATGAAACAGTACTTAAATGAGACCAGGAGGCCAAGTCCGCTGCCCCTGGCTGTTCACCACGGCATGGTGGTGAGGCAAGCGGGGTGGCCATCTTGAAACCGAGGCGCCCAGTTAGGCTTGACCACATTTCAAAATGGCCTGTGCACACCCCTCAGGAAAGTGGGAAAAGGGCACAACTACGCTCTTAGTTAGAGGTTGGGGAAAACAGGAGCCCAGTAAAATCTATAGGGCATCCATAACTCTGCTCGGTCTGTGTGGTGCTCCCACCTAGTGGCCTCTTTGCAGCTAGTGAGCGCAGTGGGTCCCATGGCTATGCCCCAGGTCCCTTCCTTGTTGCGAAATGGGGAAAGGGTGGGTGAGGTGGCTCCCTGATGGGATCCTGACCCTCTCCTGTTTGGTTGCTTAGGTCTTTGGCTCCTTGGGTTTCCTGGCTTGGGGGTTTTTTTCCCTTGCAGCCCTTGTGAAGTCCTTGAGGGGCAGATGCAGAGGAGAGAGGAGCCAGTGAGACAGGACTGGGGAGGGATAGGAGTTATGACTGGCTGCAGATGGGGTTCGCCAGAGCGGTGGCAGGAGCAGGCAGAGGAGGAGGGAAAACCCAGAGGCTTCACAAGGCCTGTTCGTGCTGCCCTGGAGGGATCATAGCTGCCCCCTTGCTTGGATGCCTGAGGAGCTGATCCTGCCCCAAACTGCCTGGAAACCTTCATTGCCACAGCAACCCCTCTCTTAGTGAGGGACTGAGATCATCCTGTCCTGAGCCCCCCTTTAGTCCTCCGGGGTGCCAGTGCCCCAAAACCCACCGTTTTCTGTATTTCCCAAGCACTTTCTAGTGATGGGGGGGAGGGTAATCCTACCCCCCAAACTAGAACGGGGAAATTTTTCAACTAAAACACTTTTCTGTGGAAAAAATGCTGAAATCAAAACATTTTGTGTTCACTTCGCTGGCTTGTTTTGGGCAAAGGGGGGGAAAAGTACTAAAAAATGGAAATGTTTAGATTTTTTTTTACAAGGCAAACAATGCTTTTTTGCTTCAAAATCACTTTCCATTTTCTTTTTTAAAAAATGTTTAAAATGCTCTAAACTTGAAACCATCTTTTTTCTTTGAGTTGCCAGAATTTTTTGGTTTCTAAATTATTTTTTTGAACCACCAGCAAACTAAAAATGCTGTTAATCTTACAGATCTCCCCTCACCCTGAGATTTCCTGCTTTGTGTATCTGAGCTCCCTGCCCTAATCTCCCCCACATATTCTACTCCCCACCCCCCGCCGGAACTACATCTCAGCTCCCCTCCTAGCCAGTAAGATCACCACGTTACCCACCCTCGTGCCCTTCTACCCCTGCCATGCTAGCAAGGAGTGGCCTCCCAATCTGACTTGGTTTCTAGGGTAGGGGAAGAGGCTTAGAAGGGGTCTCCTATAGGCCCCTGTGATTGTTCCTCCCCAGGAGGGGTGGGGTGTTGATTGTCTCCCACAGCTGTGTTTTGGTTTAATTTCTAGAGAAAGTATAAAACCACATTTAGAAGGACCTGGGTGGGGCAGGGCTGTGGGAAGGGTCATCCCTCCCCTCTCTTTGTGTGTCCTCGTGGCGTTGGATGCGGGGTGTGCGGCTGGGGTGGGGCAGTGTCCTGCTGTATATTGTGTTCTGTTTGTGAACGGTGCGCTGTGCCCGTCTCTCTGGTGTATTGCCACATGATGGCGCTGCCTGCCCGTGTGGGCTGGATGTGCCAATTTAATAAATGGAGAGCTCTCCCACCAGGCGTGTGCTGTCTGCGTCACCTGGGCCTGTCCGTGTCTTTTGTTACCCGTTCGTGAGAGCCCCTTCTTTCCAAGGGACGGTCGACCCAGGGCCAAGAGAGTTACGGAGTCTGATTCTCGTTCACCAGCAGAAGTTGGTCCAATAAGAGAGATTCTTTCACCCACCTCCTCTCGCTAATAATCTGGGACCAGCATGGCTGGAACAACGCTGCCAGCAATCTCTATGTATCAGTGAGTTGAGTTGAAACAGTTCTCTGCATTGGTCTGTTCGAGGGGGTACCGCCCCCTCACCCTCCAGAGGCGATGCCCCTTCGTGAGCTGTGAGTATTTCATTCCCTCAACCCCAAGGAAGTGGAAGCTCAGTGTTTTCTCCCCTCCTTCATCTGCCTCAAAGCCCATTTTATGCCCCCTGATGGCTGTTTTGGTGCAGGGCTGAGTGCGCAAGTGGTAGAACAAGGTGGTTTTATACCTTAAGTCACCCCTAAAAACCTGGGGCTATTTCCCTAGGGAAGAGCAGGGCCAATCTATGAAAAAAAAACTTTTGCTCTAGGAATCTGTCCACCCAACCCCCGAACACATGCTGGATTTCAGAGACTACAACACAGTGTGTGTGTGTATATATATATATATATTTTACAATCTTTTTACTGCATTGTCCCCTCTGCAGTTAACTGCTGGTTGAAATAAGAGAAAAGCTGCATCTTTCTAATCTATTGTAATAACCTGCCAGTGTTTACAGAGAGAAGATAGTGACCGACTCAGGATACTGGGTTCCTTTTCTATATCCCATTCCTAGGGACCGTCTTTCCTTAATGGCATGTGAGCTGACCATGAGTGCCCAGAAAAGGGTAACGGGGGAGGATTGGGCATGAGGGCGGGTATTTTCAATAGAACACAACCTAGAACCATTTTTGTTCTTGCTTTTATGAATGGCCCCTGGGAGCACCTGGAAAAACATCCTATGGATGGACAAAGGCCGTGCCTCTTTTACCTCATGATGGTTGTCCAAGAGCAGGGGCTTTGGCTTTCACAGAGGTTTGCTGTGTCTCACTGGGTGCTAAGGAGATCTGTCTATCTTGCACCTTCTCCTCTTCCCTCCCGATGCAGGGTGAACATCATCCTGTCTTTCCAGCTGGGGAAACTAACACGGGGCAGTGGTGGGGCTGCAAAGCTGTGAACAGAGCTCTGTGCTCTGCCAATCTGCTGCTATAGACCAGCACCCTGTGGCAGCCATTTCCGTGCTAAAGAGGCCAAGGGAGGTCTGGGGCTGTAGCATGAGAGAAAGGGGGAGGAGAGCTGGAGTGTGGCGGAGGGAGGTTCCCCTTGTTGAAGAATGACCCTAATGATACCCCAAATTACACAGCCCCCCCAGTGGGGTCACGGCATAGGTGAGACAATGGGTGTTAAGTTGGTGTGGCTGGCAGGGGGTGCCTGGGATTAGAGAGGCAGGCTGCAGACTCAGGGTTTCTGGGAGGGGCTGCGCATTCTGAAATATAGTGTGCGTGTATTTCCCGCTCCCTTGGTGTCAGCCCCCTGGCTTGGTGAAGAGAAGGGTGGGTGTCTATGGGCTGAGATGGCTCTGAACGCCCTGCCACCTCCCAGGAGATCCAGGATCTCCCCTATTCAGACACGTTAGAATTGTGACCCTGCCCTTCTGGAGCTGCCCATGGAGACAGGCTCCTGGCTCTTACCCTGGCTGGTTATGCTTTCCCCTCTACATCTGGGCATTGGGAAGGGGCTCAGAGACTTGGTGGGATAACTCACATGACTGGAGTACTGTCATGGATGGATATAAACTATTCAGGAAGGACAGGCAGGGCAGAAAAGGTGAGGGAGTTGTGTTGTATGTAAGAGAATAGTATGACTGCTCAGAGCTCCAGTATGAAACTGCAGAGAAATCTGAGAGTCTGGATTAAGTTTAGAAGTGTGAGCAATAAGGGTGATGATGTGGTGGCAGTCTGCTACAGACCGCCAGATGAGATGGATGAGGCTTTCTTCCGGCAACTAACAGAAGTTACTAGATCACAAGCCCTGGTTCTCATGGAGGACTTCAATCACCCCAATATCTGCTGGGAGAGCAATACATCAGTGCACAGACAATCCAGGAAGTTTTTGGAAGTGTAGGGGACAATTTCCTGGTGCAAGTGCTGGAGGAACCAACTAGGGAAAGAACTCTTGATCTACTGATCACAAACTGGGAAGAAATAGTAGGGGAAGCAAAAGTGAATGGGAACCTAGGAGGCAGTGACCATGAGATGGTTGAGTTCAGGATCCTCACACAAGAAAGAAAGGAGAGCAGCAGAATCCAGACCCTGGACTTCAGAAAAGCAGACTTTGACTCCCTCAGGGAGTTGATGGGCAAGGTCCCCTGGGAGAATAACATAAGGGGGAAAGGAGTCCAGAAGAGCTGGCTTATTGAGGTTGCAGGAACAAACCATCCCAATATATAGAAAGCATAGTAAATATGGCAGGTGACCAGCTTGGCTGAACAGTGAAATCCTTGCTGATCTTAAACACATGACAGAATCTTACAAGTAGTGGAAGATTGGACAAATGACCAGGGAGGACTATAAAATATTGCTCAGTCATGCAGAAGTGAAATCAGGAAGGCCAAATCACACTTGGAGTTGCAGATAGCAAGAAACGTTAAGAGTAACAAGAAGGGTTTCTTCAGGTATGTTAGCAACAAGAAGAAAGTCAAGGAAAGTGTGGGCCCTTTGGTAAATGAGGGAGGGAACCTAGTGACAGGATGTGGAGAGAGCAAATGTACTCAATGCTTTTTTTGTCTCTGTCTTCACAGATAAGCTCACCTTCCAGACTACTACACTGCGCAGCATGGTATGGGCAGAAGGTGACCATCCCTCTGTGGAAAAAGTAGTAGTTCAGGACTATTTAGAGAAGGTGGATGAGCACGAGTCTTTTGGACTGGATGTGCTGCATCCAAGGGTGCTAAAGTGATTGGTCATTGTCTTTGAAAACTCATGGCGATCAGGGAAGGCTCCGGATGACTGGAAAAAAGCTAATGTAGTGCCCATCTTTAAGAAAGGGAAGAAGGAAGATCCAGGCCAGTTCAGCCTCACCTCAGTCCCTGGAAGTCATGGAGCAGGTACTCAAGGAATCAATTCTGAAGCACTTAAAGGAGAGGAAAGTGATCAGGAACAGTCAGCATGGATTCACCAAAGGCAAATCATGCCTGACTAACCTGATTGCCTTCTATGATGAGAGAACTGGCTCTGTGGATGAGGGGAAAGCAGTGGAAGTGCTATTTCTTGACTTTAGAAAAGCTTTTGATACGGTCTCACAGTATTCTTGCCAGAAAGTTAAAGTAGTATGGGCTGGATGAATGAACTATAAGGTGAATAGAGTCTGGCTGGATCATCAGGCTCAACGGGTAGTGATCAATGGCTCCATGTCTAGTTGGCAGCCAGTATCAAGTGGAGTGCCCCAAGGGTCAGTCCTGGGGCCGGTTTTGTTCAATATCTTCATTAATGATCTGGAGGATGGCGTGGACTGCACCCTAAGCACGTTTGCAGATGACACTAAACTGGAAGGAGTGGTAGATAGCTGGAAGGTAGGGATCGGATACAGTAGGACCCAGACAAATTAGAAGATTGGACCAAAAGAAACCTGATGAGGTTCAACAACGACAAGTGCAGAGTCCTGCTCTTAGGATGGAAGAATCCAATGCACTGCAACAGACTAGGGACCGAATGGCTGGGCAGCAGTTCTGCAGAAAAGGACCTAAGGGTTACAGTGGATGAGAAGCTGGATGTGAGCCAACAGTGTGCCCTTGGCTAATGACATTTTGGGTTGTATAAGCAGGGGCATTTCTAGCAGATTGAGGGATGTGATCATTGCCCTTTATTTGGCATTGGTGAGGCCTCATCTGCAGTTGTGTATCCAGTTTTGGGGCCCACGCTACAAGAAGGATGTGGAAAAATTGGGAAGAGTTCAGGAGAGGGCAACAGAAATGATTAGGAGGCTGGAGCACATGACTTATGAGGAGAGGCTGAGAGAACTGGGATTGTTCAGTCTACAGAAGAGAAGACTGAGGGGAGGTTTGATAGCTGCTTTCAACTACCTGAAACGGGGTTCTAAAGAGGATGGATCTAGACCGTTCTCAGTTGTCCCAGATGACAAAACAAGGAGTAATGGTCTCAGGTTGCAATGGGGGAGGTTTAGGTTGGATATTAGGAAAAACTTTTTCACTAGGAGGGTGGTGAAGCACTGGAATGGGTTACCTAGGAAGGTGGTGGAATCTCCTTCCTTAGAGGTTTTTAAGGTCAGGCTTGACAAAGCCCTGGCTGGGATGATTTAGCAAAAAACAGGATTATTCTAAATTAGTACTATAGCTCCTCCTGGTGGTGGTTGTGCTCCATGGCCTTCTAGACTAACTAAAGTATTAAAGCATAAGCTTTCATGAGCTAATACCCACTTCGTCGGATGCATGCAGTGGAAGTATCCAGGGGCAGGTACAAATAGGTAGGCAAAAAACAGGTTAAAGATAACAGGGTGGGTCCAATGAGGCTGAACCAGCTGTTATCTCTAATCAGGGAGGGTGAGGTATTCCTCTAGCAGCTGAACTGGAGGTGTGAACAGCGAGAGAAGAGAAACTGCTCTTGTAGTTAGCTAGCCATTCAAAATCTCTATTCATTTATCTGTTTCTTGCCTACCTATTTGTACCTGCCCCTGGATACTTCCACTGCATGCATCTGATGAAGTGGGTATTAGCCCATGAAAGCTTATGCTCTAATACTTTAGTTAGTCTTTAAGGTGCCACAGGACTCTCTTGTCACTTCTGCAATTCCAGACTAACATGGCTACCCCTCTGATTCATGGCCTTCTAACCATTCTTAAACAGAAAGAAAACAGCCACAACTAGTGCCACACAAATTGGCTTCCACCTGGCGTGAGTTCCAGATTTGTTATCTTTTACCAGTACCTGCATCCTGTTTGGAACTCTATAAATTGCATAGAGATATCTAATGTCTGAATAATATGCTGCAGGAACATATCATTACACTGGTAACAACATTACACAAGTAACAACCTTTACATATAGAATCATAGAATATCAGGGTGGGAAGGGACCTCAGGAGGTCATCTAGTCCAACCCCCTGCTCAAAACAGGACTAATCCCAACTTAAATCATCCCAGCCAGGGCTTTGTCAAGCCTGAATTTAAAAACTTCTAAGGAAGAAGATTCCACCACCTCCCTAGGTAACCCACTCCACTGCTTCACCACCCTTCTAGTGAAAAAGTTTTTTCCTAATATCCAACTTAAACCTTCCCCTTTCCAGCTTGAGACCATTACTCCTTGTTCTGTCATCTGGTACCACTGAGCATGGTCTAGATCCATCTTCTTCAGAACCTCCTTTCAGGTAGTTGAAAGCAGCTATCAAATCTCCCCTCAGTCTTCTCTTCTGTTGACTAAACAATCCCAGTTCTCTCAGCCTCTCCTCAAAAGTCATGTGCTCCAGCCTCCTAATCATTTCTGTTGCCCTCTGCTGAACTCTTCCCAATTTTTCCACATCCTTCTTGTAGTGTGGGCCCCAAAACTGGACACACAACTCCAGATGAGGCCTCACCAATGCCAAATAGACGGCAATGATCACATCCCTCAATCTGCTAGAAATGTCCCTACTTATACAACCCAAAAAGCTGTTAGCCTTCTTGGCAACAAGGGCACACTGTTGATTAATATCCAGCTTCTCATTCACTGTAACCCCTAGGTCCTTATCTGCAGAACTGCTGCCCAGCCATTCAGTCCCTAGTCTGTTGCAGTGCATAGGATTCTTCCATCCTAAGAGCAGGACTCTGCACTTGTCCTTGTTGAACCTCCTCAGATTTCTTTTGGTCCAATCTTCTAATTTGTCTAGGTCCTTCTGTATCCTATCCCTACCTTCCAGCATATCTACCATTCCTCTCAGTTTAGTGTCATCTGCAAACGTGCTTAGGGTGCAGTCCACGCCATCCTCTAGACCATTGATAAAGATATTGAATAAAACTGGCCCCAGGACTGACTCTTGGGGTACTCTGCTTGATACCGGCTGCCAACTAGACATGGAGTCGTTGAGTCTGATGATTCAGCCAGTTTTCTATCCATCGTACAGTTCATTCATCCAGCCCATACTACTTTAACTTTCTGGCAAGAATACTGTGGGAGACCATATCAAAAGCTTTGCTAAAGTCAAGGAATAACACATCCACTGCTTTCCCCTCATCCACAGAGCCAGTTATCTCGTCATAGAAGGCAATGAGGTTAGTCAGGCATGACTTGCCCTTGGTGAATCCATGCTGACTGTTCCTGATCACTTTCCTCTCCCCTAAGTGCTTCAGAATTGATTCCTTGAGGACCTACTCCATGATTTAGGATCTTCTTAAATTGTGGACAAATCATGTTTTTCACAGGTTGACCATGGCATAAATACTAAATTTTGTGGACGTGGTCACACAGTATATACACGAGTATTGTATTGTACTGTACAACTGTAATGTTTGTAAGCCACCCATGATAAGGATGTCTGCTAAAATTCAGAGTTGGAGTTAGAACCTCAACAGCATACCATATCACCCCTACTTCTGACCACCCAGCTCTGAAGGCAGCACAGAAGGGTGGCAATATCATGACCCCCTGCAATAGCCAGATTTCATGGGGGATACCAGATTTCACAGTCTGTGATGTGTTTTTCATGGCTATGAATTTGGTAGGGCCCAATTTATGATGTCCTATAATTGTGGATTAATAAACAATTGTCCCAACTGAACAATGTTAGGAATAGGATAAGGGCAGGGTGTGTAGACAGAGGCCCTGAGAAGTCTCTTCATTTTTCTGATCGCGGCTGTTGCAGCTCTACCAGTGTTGGGAATTAAGACTGCGAAGCGTGAAGAGTGATGAAATGTACAATGGGAGCCTTCTCTGATTCTGGCGACAATGACAGACCAGAAACAGAACAATGTATCTGATGAAATCCAAAGCTTTCAGGATCCAAGCACCATTTGTTTTAGCCAAGCTCTAATCCCTCGGGCACATTCCACAGAATTGGCCTAATGGGGAATGTATTTTATTCATTCAGTTAAAAATAATAGTGCATTAAGATTGAGCACTGACAAGGCAGCAGATGCCAAAGCTAAGGGATGATGCAGCACCTTAGCTCAGATTCCTTGGGTATTTCCATGATTGTATCACAGCCTGTAATTACAGGGTCATCTAGTACAACCTGAGAGCTGGGACGGAGCTCTGTATTTACGGCTGTAGACCAGATTAGTCATCTCTGTTGTTTAGGGTGCACTTTTCATCAGGATAGTTCAAAGCAATTCACAAAGTAATTAGCATCCCCCTTTCACAGAGAGGGAAACTGAGGCTCCGAGAGGGGATGTGACCTGCTCAAGGTATCACATCAGAGCCAGGAACAGAAGCCACATCTCCTGAATTCCAGTCAACAGCGCCATCCACAAGGCCACATAATAGACCAGCCCTTCCCCTGCTTGCCTTCTTGAATACTTACATTTTTCCACACTGACTTGTGCTCTTTCACTGTGCACAATAGTGGTCAGCTGGAGGCAGTTGGTGGGAAGGATTCTGAGTAGCCTGAGAGCTGGAGGAAGCGCAGAACCTGTAATTATGTTTGCCTGTGTAACCCACACAACTCCTGCGTGTGGTTCTCTGTCCCCTCTTTTGTGGCACCGAGACCACGTAGAGATTAATGAACCTGCTACTGCTTTAGCTATGCATCATCTGGCTTTTAGCTAATGCAGTAGAGGCTCATGCATTTAGCTCCAGAGGTCCCAGGTTAACTAGGTCCTAGGTTAATGCCAGCCAGACAGGATAACCCCATCACACACCCTCCCCTTCAACACATCCCTCGGGGGATTGGACGTCTCCTACCCTGCAACTGCCTAAGCTGTGGCCGTAGCTCATCCCTTTCTCTTTCTGCCTCCCTCAACAGGAGACACACGACTTCCTAGTCCATCGCTAAACTTTTCCCTCTGGGATGCTAGGTCTCTCTCTGCTCTTTGCAATGGCTAGTTTTATCTTTCTCTTGCTCTACTGGGTCCCCTAGCACCTTTCCATTCAGGGTCTGAGTCCCCCGACTCACCACTGGGGAAGTGACTGGACAGCTGACTTCCACGCCCCCAGAAGAGGGAAGCACAGACCATGACTCACAAGATACCGCAGTCCTTGGTATGGAGTGGACCCAAGAGCAGATGTGATGGCAGGCAAGGCACAGTAGGAGAGGGGCTACCAACCTGCAGTACTAATCCCCAAGACAGCCACTCTGAGCACAAATCACTCCCCACTTGCTCCCTGGAGACTGCTCCAGAGACTGCATTGACTTTCCTGAGGTACCCCAACCCTGCAGTGGGGCATTTCGGGGGAGATGCTGGTTGAGGTGTCCTTCTGTTGGCTGTCAGGGGCCTGGAGTAGAGCCATAGAGCCCAAGATCCAGCACAGACCTGCCCGGCCGAGCCCGGGTGTGCAGGGCCTTGGAGAGACTCATGGAGTTTAAGGCCTGAAGGGATCATTGAGTCTGAACTCCCATATATCACAGCCCTTAAAGTTCACCCATTTCCCCCTGCTCTGTGCCCAATAATGGTGACTGGCTGAAGTATCTTCCCCCAAAGCCTCCCGGCTGGATTTGAAGGCCTCTCTTCCCTTGGCCGGCTGTCCCAGGGTTACTCAGCCAGCCTGGCGAACAGCCGTGCCTTGGTTCTAACTCGAGTGTGTCATGTGCTGCCTTTCTCAACCAGGTTAGAGCCTGATGGTACCTGGGCTGTGGCTGTTCCCCCCTTGGCAGAATGTATATGCTGCCATCAAGTCAGCTGCAGGCTTCCAATGGCCTGATCCAGGGGGGATCAGGGGATCCAGGGGGACTGAGGGGAGGAACCCCTCATTTTCTGGCCATGAAGCAAATGCTGCCTCCCTGGAGGAGAAGAGTCTCCACATGGGGCACCTCGTAACCTGGGGCTGTCGGGTTGGGCCTGCAGATGTCACACGTCCCTTAGCCAGGGAAACGCCCCAGTGTCACCGGCTGCATACGGTCCCTGCAGTTCAGTCCAGTGTGGTTAGGGGCCAGAGTGGACACAGCCCAACGCTTGCCAGAGCAATTCCACCTCAGGGACTCAGCTGAGCCCATCGGGTTGTGTTGGTGACTTGAGATGGGGAATGCAGCTGGGGGGAGGGTAGAGATCGCCCTGTCCCTTGAAATCTCAGAGAATCCAGAGGAAATTTGGAGCCCTGGCTCGTCCCCAAGCAACTCTGCGAGCGAGTGAGCAAGTGTTCCACCTGGGAAAGCTGCCGCGGTTTCATAAACTGTTCCCCACAGGTCGTTGGCTTTTCCTCCCCCCGCCCGCGCTTTAGGGGTTAAAAACATCAGCCATTCAGGAGCAGAACTGAGCCTTAGGGGCGCCACATTGTCATGGGCACTATTATTTATTAGGTGAATTATGGTAGCACCTGGGAGAGATCCAGTCATGGACAGGACCTGTTGTGCAGGTGCTCTACGCTATTAGGTGTATTACGGTAGCACCTGGAGCCCCGGTCAGAGTCAGGACCCCATTGTGTCAGGCACTGTACAATGACTACTACATTTGTTTGCTGGGCACGCAGCTTTTTTATTGATCGTTTTGTCTGGGCCCCAAACATTTGTCTGAACGGCCAGGAACATGTATAAAGCAGGAGGAAGGGGAGGGAGAGAGACACGCAGGGATCAGAGCAAGGAGCTCTCTAAGCGGGTTCGTATCAGCAGAATCACTGAACGATGCCATGCCAGTGCGAGCGCAGGTACAGCTGGGTGGCTCTGGAGTCCAAAGAGACTGTGACCTTTGTTTCCCCGGCCTCAGGCCTGCTGCGGGTTCCCATTGGAAAGTGGTTCCCAGCAGGAGCCACCAGCTGGGACCAAGGGGATACAGTTGGGGGACGTTTTTTCAGACCAGCCCCTTTTCTAGTGAAAAATGCAGGTTTGGTGCAACTGAACCGCTTGGTGAATTGTTTTGGCTTCACTAAAGTGGATCGGTCAAACCTAAAAACCAACCCAGAACAAATCTAAACATTTGGGGTGTTTGGTCTGAAACGACTTTTTCTTTTGAAATGGCCTTTAGTTTGCTTAAAAACAAAGAGTTTTAAAATAGTCACAATCAAAACAAAATGTTCATTGGTCCCAAAATGATTCACCCACTTCCCCTTTTGCAGAATATTTTTTAAACTTTTTTTCCTCCCAGTTTTTCAGCATTCCCAGCGAATCCCAAATCCTGTTATTTGCCCAGTTCTACCGAGGACACAAAAGATGGGATAAAGACACAGCAGTAATTGGTTCCAGAGGTGAAGCTACAACACAGGAAGGTGACGCAGCCTCCACTGCAGGATACAGGCCACGTCTTCCACCACATCCTGTTACCAGGAGAGGTCCCTGCAGCTGCAGGAACAGGAGTTGCCCATGCAAAAGAGGAAGAGAGACAGCTGTTGGTTGTGGTGCCCAGATAGGGATGGGACCTTTCCTCTCTAGGGGCGCCAGTTCTGATCTGGCCCCAAGACGCTGGCTCAGGGGATGGGAAATGGGACATGGGGCCTTTGCCCTGTAGGGGGTACTAGCTCTTATGCTGCCCCAGGGAAGTCTGGGGGAGTTTAGGAGGTCAGGGGATGGGATACGGGGCCTTTCCCATCTAAGGCTCCAGTGCCAGTATGGTCAGTTTCAGGTCAGCAGTAACTAAAGATGCCCCTGTCTGAAGGCCGTTTAGTGGCTCCTGCTTGAGCTGGTGGATCTCAGCCTGGGAGGATGGGGCCTGTCTCACAGGAGTCTCCCACCCATGGGCCAGAGGAGCCCTGGAGACTAAGCTCCCTAGAGACTTCCCTTCCCGGGCAGGGGATGTGCAAGCAGGACACTGCCATCGCTGCATGTGGAGCTCAGCCTGAGCACAACTGCAATATAAACAACAACAGGGCCCTGTGGGTGCCCAAACAGTCACCGGGACACTTTCAACCCCTGCTAGAGTTTGCCTGCCTGGGAACCCACCCCGGTGGGAGTGAAGCTAGATGGTACCTGTTCCGCAGGGTGTATTTGCAAACGTACGGGAAGGACCAGCTGGCGTCATAGTCATTCCAGGTGACAAAGCCTGAAAGAGATGGAGTCAGAAGGAATCAACCCAGGAACAGACCACCCGCTGGCAGGAACGGGCACTTCCACGACTAGGGAAATCATCTGCATGTGAGAGCTAATGTAAGCACTCTACCTGGGCGGGCATCTGTTCAGTCATGACTGGGAGGATTAGAGAGAGAGAAAGAGACACTGGAGAACACTAGTGGGAACTTAGATGAGGCTGAGAGCAACATTGCTCTGATCCAGGCCTGCACAACATGCGGCCCGGGGGCCACATGCGGCCTGCACAGGCTCACTGTGCGGCCCACGGGGGGGGGTGAGTAGGGGCGGGGCAAGCCAAGCGGTGGGGTGGGGGGAAGTGGATGGGGGCAGGGTGAGGGCAGGGCTTTTCGGCCCACAGCTGGGTTTTTTGCAGTAATATGGCCCTCGCTGCTTTCCAAGTTGTGCAGGCCGTCTGATCCATTGCCACCTTGCCTCTTGAGGCATCAATTTCTCCAGTGCAAATTGGTGTAATTGGGTGACTCATGCCTGCCAATAGTGTGGGGGGGGAGGGGCGGAGTGAAGGCAGCCAGCTCTAGTAATGTTACTGAGCATGCTCAGTACAAGCCAAGCTGCAAATCTGGTATGGATGGGGAGACCCTGCTTCCTCCTCTGCAATCCCCTCTTTGCACTCATGCAGCTCTGCTATGCCTGACGGCACATGGGGTGGGGGCTGGAGCTGATCCCAGCCCGAGGTGATCACACACTGTTCCGTTTGTGGAGTTCACTTTGACAGTGGGTCACAATGCGCTGGACTTGTCAGTCCTCAGCGTTAGGTGCATGTGCTGATCACTGAACGGGGGGAACTCTCCCCCAGGAAACTGGCCAGCCTCTAGGGAGGGCTTGTGTTTGGATTGGGGTGGTTTTGGAGGGAGCGGGGAGTTGTCTTCCTCCGAAGCATTTGGTGTAAGCCACAGTAAGAGGCAGAGGTAGGTAGGTCAGTGGACTGAACTGCTAGGACGGGCAGGGAACCGAACCAGACAGTTCAATGATTTGATTGGATGGTCCAGCCAACCAGCAAGAACTGAATTTGGACAAAGATCTTCTGGTGAGAGTCAGGGGGTTGAGATAATGAGACAGCCCTGACCAAACCGAGCCACCAAGCATCTGCCCTGTCCCAGAACAAAGCTCCCACCGTCTTTCAGGATCCAGGAGGCCAGGTAGTGTTCTCCTGGGAGGCCATTGGGCTGATCTGCAGGAAATGTCTTGAAATTGTATTTGGAACCATCCGTCCACATGAAAGACCCCTCCTAGAGAAAGGGTGATGGTGTTAGTGACTGAACCAGGGGCACTATGGGGAGAGGAGATGGAACAATAGCCACTCAAGGATCAGCATTGTCTCTAGCACCTCAGCTGCACCTAATATCCCAGCTGTGGAGGCTTCTTCCTCACTGCAGCCCTCTCCAGGGCTGACAGAGTCAGCCTCACACCACCCCAGGGAGTGGGGAAGGGTCCTCCTCATCTTACAGATAGTGGAACTCAGAACAGGGTAGATTAAGTGCCTGTGCCAAGGTCACAGAGGGAGACAGTGGCAGACCCAGGAACTGAAACCAGGATTCTCAAGTCCCCTGGCCCTGCCCTAAGCACTAGGCCATCCTTCTGTCTGTCAGGCTGGCAGAGTGAGCAGTGCCCATCTGGCTTGGAATCAGCTCTGTTATAACCCTCACCTGCAGCCCTAAGCTGGCACTGCGCTCACCTCCACTTTGGGATTGCACCAGCCTCCACCAGATCCCAACACATCTTCCCCATATGCAGCAGCCATGCCACGCCCAGCCCCAACTCTTCTGCAAGCTCAGACAGCAGGGCCTGGTTCTTAGACTGAACCTCAGCCGGAGTGCAGAGGTAACAAAACAGCTGTAGTTTCCACTGCAACTTTTCTATACCCTGTATCCCACCATGCTTTGCAGCGCAGGAACAGTAACACCTATCTCTTCTCTAGAACTTTCCATTAGTAGAGTTCCAGACACTTTGCAAAGCAGGTCAGTAGCATTATCCTAATTTTACAGATGGGAAAACTGAGGCACAATGGGATGCTGTGACTTGCCTAAATCCACCCAGCAGCAGAGTCAGGAACAGCACTGAGGACTCCTGGGTTCTAGGCCAGGCAAACACTCATTGCTCTACCTCAGATTGAAATAACAAGCCCACAACATAAGACATGGGAAGCCAAATTGTGCCTTCAACCCCACGGATGCCCCCCTGGTATAAGTGGAAATGCCAGTCTGATTGCTGGCAATAGCTCTGAAGTTTCAGTTGCTCTGCATCAGGCGGGTGAGGCAGGAGCTACCTTGAAAGTGTCGTGTCCGCCGATCCAGTAGGCCTGCCCTTTAGTGTAATCCAGCGGCTTGCCCATCAGGTGAAAGATGAAGTCGTTTTCCTCTGCGCTGTGGATGGAGGCCAGATGGGAATTCTTGCCATAGCTTTGACACGCCACCTGAAAAGTCACCGCGAGGACAAATCACACAAGTGATGCAACCAGTGCGCCTGACCCAAAACGCTTAGGAATCAATGGAAAAACGCCCACTGATATCAGTGGGTCAGGGCCCTAGAGAAGGAGAGTGGTCTGAGTGATGCAATGGGCTAGCCATGAAGAAAGATGGGCTGAATTCCCAGTTCTGCAACAGACTCAGAAGGTGGCCTTGGGCAAGTCTCATAGCGCCTCAGACCTTGTTTTCCACCCAAAGGGAGGGGACTAGTCCGTTTGCTACAGGGACAAAAGCACCCCTCCCGTGGCTGTAGTAAGTGTGTATGCTACAGTAGCACAGCTGCAGTTGTGCCATTATAGCATTTCGAGGGTAGACTGGGATGTCAGAATGGTGTCAGAATGCAAGGGGACATGCCCTCCACTTTTAAAAGTGGGGGAAGAAGCGCTGTGGAGGTGTGGCCTAGTGGGCAAAGGGACATCATAGGAGCAGGATCTCTGAGGAAGGGCAGTCTGGGAGGCAGGGCCATGGTTCAAGCACCTATGGTCCCCCCTCTTAGCGAGCTTCCACCACTCCTGGTGTAGAGACAGCCTCAGAGTGTCAGCATTTGAAAAGTCTGTGCGGAGGACAAGCAGAGCTAAGATCAGGAGCTGTGTTATGCCAGAAGGTGTTAATGGCTGCCACCCACCAACAATTAGACAGGCGGTGATTGTAGCTACCTGCTCTGCAAACCAGATGGCAAAGACCAAAATGTCTCCTCCATTTCCCCCTTTTTTGTTTTTTTCTGATTTCCACCCAGATCATTCATGCCTAGGAGGTTTCCTGAGGTTTTGGAACAGCTGGCATGTGGCGTTCAAGTGTTATCGCGTTGCAGACAGACAGACCCACAGAGAAATGCCCTCGAGCGGAGTATAAGCTTATGGATACAGAGATCTTGGTGGGCGGGGAATAAGAGCTATTGGAGGAATGTTTAGAAGAAGTGAACAGAGGTCATCTGGAAAGCTGAGAAATTCCCCCAGACTTGTTCATGAGGCAGAGGAGGGATTCACAAGATTCCTCCTAGCAGGAGTCACACCAGCTGCTCAAGGGGCAGATTCACTCACATGGCCCAGGATTTAATGAGAGACGTCAGTGGACCCCTTTGAACAGACATTGCACGGAAGCCCACTCCACCGATAGTGCCACCGATGTCAAGGGAACCACGTACAGCGGTTGGCCCGAATCCATGGTTGGCCAGAATCCAGCCCTTAGTAACCTGCCCTCAAGAGTATTTCCTGTCTCCTCCCTTTCTCACTGCTCAGCAGATGTGCCCAGCTGTTAATACTCCCTAGCTCTTGTAAAGTGCTTCTCATCAGCTGGTCTGGGCCCAAGCGCTGGGCGACAACAGTTGGACCAGCACTTTGAGCACCGGAGCACCAAGTAACTAGCCCCAAAGTAAAGCTGAGAGGCGAGGCCGTGCCGAACGGACAGATCAGAGATGGGCTGCAGACAGCTACAGGGCTGCCCAGAAAGTAGAACAGGCCCAGGAAGGAAGTGCCAGAGGAGAGTGTCTGTGCTGCAGTCAAAGATCTGCAGTATGGCCATGGCTGGCCCAGCTCAGCTGACTTGGATTCCTGGGGCTTGGGCTACAGGGCTATAAATTGCAGTGTAGACATTCAGGTTCCTGGGGGGGGTGGGGAGGTTTCAGAGCCCGGACTTCAGCCCAAGCCCTGACAGCTATAAAGCTCTTTTTCATCTTGCAAGCCCGAGTCAGCTGACCTGGGCTCAGACACGCTGCAATGGGGTTTTGAATCACAGTGTAGATGTACCCGCAGCATTAGTCCCAGGCAAGATCTCTGAGGGAGAGCGCGCCTCCCTCTCTAGTCCTTGCTCTATGGGGCTGAGGATTATGTGCTAGTGCAGATAAGGTGCTGCACTATGCTGAAAAGCGGGGTGGGGGGAACACTGTAAATCAGTGGTCTCCAGCCTTTTTACACACATGATCACTTTTTGAATTTAAGATCAACCCCAGATTTGCCCTGCCCCTTCCCCGAGGCCCCACCTCTTCTCCGAGACCCCCATCCTGCTCACTCCATTCATCGCTCGCCCACCCCAAGCCTCACTCATGTTCACCAGGCTGGGGCAGGGGGTTGGGGTGAGGGAAGGGGTGCAGAGTCTGGACTGGGACTGAGGGGTTCAGCGTGTGGGAGGGGGCTCCAGTCTGAGCCTGGGGTAGGGGGTTGGGGTGTGGGAGTGAGGGGGCGCAAGCTCTGGGAAGGAGTTTGGGTGCAGGGGTCATAGGGTCACAAAGCATCTAATCTCATAGAATCCACTGGACATTTCATGAGTTTTACTTTTTATTAGTGTCATTTGTGGTTTATGGATCCAAAATCCTTCAGGGACTGTCACAACATTCCTGTAACATTGTGTAACATTCTCAACTGTGGGGTGTGCATTGGTTGAGCCTGGGGCAGAGGATTGGGGTGCAGAAGTGAGGGGTGCAGGCTCTGGGAAGGAGTTTGGGTGCAGGAGGGGGCTCCAGACTGAGGCAGAGTGTTGGGGTGCAGGAGGGGTGTGGGTTCTGGAAGGGAGTTTAGGTGCAGAATGGGGGTCTGGCCTGGGGCAGGAGGTTGGGGCGCAGGAGCAAGTACAAGATACAGGCTCCATCCAGGAGGCCCTTACCATAGGTGGCTCCAGGCCAGAGATGTAGCAGGGCTCAGGCAGGTTGCCTGCATGCCGTGGCCCCAGGCCACTCCCAGAAGTGGCTGGCTGCAGGCACGTCTCTGTTTGCCCCTTGGGGGGAGGGGGCCAGCAGATCTCTGTGCACTGCCAGTGACCACAAGCGCCACCCCCGCAGCTCTCATTGGCCGGTTCCCAGCCAATGGGAGCTGTGAGGATAGTGCTGGGGGCAGGCACACCACCTGGAGCCACTTTCTCCCTGTCCCGCAAAGGCCACAATGACGTGCCAGCAGCCAGCCACTTCCGGGAGTGGTGTGGAGCTCAGAGAAAGATAGGAGCAGAGGCTGTGCACTGTTAAAAGATCTCAAAGGAAGTCAGTATCTTTACATTTTACAGACTGGGAAACTGAGGCACAGAGAGGGGAGTGCCTTGCCCTAGGTCACCCAGCAAACCAGTGCTGGGAATAGAATCCAGCTTTCCTATGGCCTGGGCTCTTTCCACTAGGCCTTGCTGCCTCCATGCATTCAGACTTGCCTCAGCTTCAGACCATTTCTTCGGTTCCATTGCAGCCTTATAGCAGGAGTCTTGATACTGCACCCAGCCCTCATGACAAAAGCCGCGGGCGCAGAGACAGTTCTTCTGGGAGCAGGCGCCTGGTGTCAAGATCAGGAACCACAAGTGCAAAGAGCATGCAAGAGAGAATAAAACATTAGTGCAGCATGTTTCATACACTGGTCTCAAAGGCAGGTAAGTATTACACCAATTGCTCATTGCAGGAGAAATCAGTGACACGAAGTCTGAGTAGTTTCTTAGCGCACCTTGTTTATTTACATTTTATGCACCAGTACTGGAACAGAGATAGTCACAAACAGCACACATCCAAGCCCCTCTGTCAGGTATCTCAGGCTATGCATCAGTGCCAGGTTTCCAGGTAGGGAGACCAGACAGCAAATGTGAAAAATTGGAACAAGGGTTGGGGTGGGGTGGGGTAATAGTAGCCTATATAAGAAAAAGATCCCAAAATCGGGACTGTCCCTATAAAACTGGGATATCTGGTCACCCTAGTCCCAGAGAGCAACAAACCCTCCTGCCTTTTGCAACAGTTGCCCCCCCCCGCCCCCAAATAAATTGCATTACAAAACTAACAAGCCAAGACTGTACACTGGCTCACATGCTAAGATTGTATGTAACAGCACCCTCTGTACGGCACCACTGTAGCAGGGGAGAAGAGTGATCTAGGGGTTGCTCTAGTTGTAAATAATTTACACTGATTGCTTCATGCATCAGTAGTAGTTTTCATACACAATAATTAATACAGCAGCAGCTTTTTGCTTGGTGCTTTACAGCGAATGAAAAAGAAGGGGGGTCCCTTGCTTAAAAACTACCAGGGACAAACATAAAAGGTGGTGATAGACATGATTCATAGCTGTCAAGGCCAGAAGAGACCATGGTGATATCTAGTGTTACCGCCTGGATAATACAAGCCAGAGAACTGCCCCCAAATAATTCCTACAGCAGATCTCTCGGGAAGCATCCAATCTTGATTTTGAAATGGCCAGTGATGGAGAATCTATCATGACCCGAGGAAGAAGGGAATGAAGAAGAGTTTAGGGTGAAAGGAAATTAAAATAATATGAACTACATTATTTAGCGCTAACTTGTGGCAGTGAAGATCTGAGCACCCCAGCAAGCAGAGTGGGACCTAAATAAGTCAGCATACTGCTTCCCCCTTTTGCTCCAGAAGGGGGCACGGAACCAGCACTGGCTCTGTGGCAGATTAATCCCCCTGGTGCTTTTATCATTATGATTATATTATGGGAGTGGCTTGGAGTCCTCTTCATGGACCAAGCACCCGTTGTGCTAGGCCAGGGGTGAGCAAACGTTTTGGCCCGAGGGCCACATGGGATTGTAAAATGGTACAGAGGGCCAGGTAGGAAAGGCTGTGCATCCCCAAATAGCATGGTCCCCATTCCTATCCACCCCCTTCCTGCCCACTAACTGCCCCCTTCAGGATCTCCGACCCATCCAACCCCCCTTGCTCCTTGTCTCCTGACCACCCCCTCCAGAGACTCCCCACCCCTAACCACCCTCCCCGGGACCCCATCCCCTCATCTAAGCCCTTCTTCTCCCTGTCCCTTGACCTCCCTGACCAGTATCCACACTTCCACTACAACCACCCCCAGAACCCCACCCTCTGCTTCCCCTTCCCTGACCACCCTTCCCCAGAGTTTCCACCCCCAGTCAGCACCCCCTGTTCCCTGACTGGTCCCCGCAACTCCCTGCCCCTTATACAATCCCGGCCCACCCCCGCCGCTCGCTGGAGACAGTCACGCTGCTGCAATGCTCCCTGGCAGAAGCAGCGGGCTGGAGCACTAGCGGCACGGCTCCAGGGCAGGGGAGACAGCAGGAGAAGGGGCCGGGGATTGGACAGGACGGTCCTGCAAGACGGATGTGACCCACAGGCCATAGTTTGCCCATGTCCTGTCTGGCATGTCTGAGCTCCTGGCCAGGGAGGCGAGCCCCGGCCCCTACCCCGCTGTCTCCCCTCCCCCCGCAGCCACCCCGCTAGTGCTCCGGCCCACTGCTCCCGCCGGGAAGCATTGCAGAGGTATGACTGACTCCAGCGAGCGGGGCCTGGGGGGGCAGAGTGGGATTGGATAAGGGGCAGGGGTCGTGGGGGCAGTCAGGGAGCAGGGGGCATTGGATGGAGCGGAGACTCAGGGGGAGGGCGGTCAGGGGAGTCTCCCTGGTCAGGAGCTCAGGCGGGCCAGACAGGACGGTCCCCCAGACCGGATGTGGCCTGCAGGCTGTAGTTTGCCCACCCCTGTGCTAGCCACTGTACAAAGAACAAGCAGACAGCCCTGCCCCAAAAGCTGACACCCTAGGCCAAGAGTTGGTTGCAGCCGTACAGAAAAGTGCAAGCAAATAATGCGACTATATTGGTCAGCAGGTTGGGGCAGGGGTCTCAGTATGCCAGGGGTGTGACTGATGTCAAGTTTTTGTAGCTGTCATGGCAGGGGAGAATTTTGAAGGACAAGGAGGCAGTTTTGTGGATGTTTACAGGGAGCTCCTCCCAAGCATAAAGTGAGGAGTTAGGATGACTTTGGAGGATAGGGGAAAATCTGGGTGCATAGGAAGAGGGAAGTCATTCCAGGCAGAGGTGCATGGGAAAGGGCACAATGGGATGGGGAGACAAAGGAAAGCTTCAAGGTTAGGGTGAGAGGTGGGAGGAAGAGGAGAAGACAGGGAGCCAGACACCCTCTGCTTTGCCTTCCACCTCTCAAGCCTGGGGTGAGTGAAGTGTTCAGACTCCGTGAACCTTCCAATCCTTGGACTCTTTGCCAAAATCCAGCAATGGGAAGCAACAGGTGCTGAGCCAGCAGAAGGGGCATGTGGTGAAGACACCTCTCTACCAGGACCAGGGCTCCTCACTGACTCCATGAGGCCATTTCTATTGAGTGGTGATGCCTACAGAACAGAGTGGTGGGGCTGGGAGTTAGCAGCAGGGAAGGATAACCCAACTCACCCCAGGCAATGAAGATGAGCACAAGATAAAGGGGTGTCCTGGGATCCATCTTTGTTGAGGATGGGGGTCAGCAGGCAAATCCCAACAGCCCCGCTGGCTAGCGGAGACTCCCCTCCAGTTGGGCTTTCTGGCTTTGCTCACTGTGGAACAATGAGGACACAAGCGGATGCAGGGAATTTTGTATCAGTCCCTATTCCCGGCAGTGACTCATCACAGGAAAACTGGCTCCTCTGAACTTCCTCTGTTTTCTTGCTGTGTCCCTTCTGGCCCCAGCAGCCAGGTTTAACCCTTTCTCTACGCTGAGTTCAGTGGAGTAAGCCCTGCAGCTGTTCACTTTATTGTGGTGGACAAATGTACTAATTGTCTTCGGGTAGGGAACTGGCCGGCATGGGAGAGAGAAGGGCAAGGAAATCTCCCTGGGACCTGAGCAAGTCACCTCACATCCTGCAGTTCCTTTCTTTGCCATTAGGGGAGGGCAGTGGTGGAAAAGAGAGAAAGCAGGAGCCCGGCAGTGGAAAATTCCGCTCTTAAAGGGAAGTATGCAAATGGACCATGCCCACTGGGTTGAGTTCCCCTCTCCCCCCATCACCCCCAGCAACTTGTAACTAAAGAGAAGCCATTTGGACGGGGAGGACAAACATTGGGTAGACACACCGTTTAAAAAACAACACACAGTACCAACTCTGGGTCAAATTTGTTACATAGTGAATGTTAAAATTGTCCACATTATTTGCAGAGAACTAATTTGGGTTCATAAAATCCTGGAGACTCTAGGCATGGCGGGTGAGGGTGGCGAAGGGGAGATTGTTTGGAAAAGAAGCAGTGACATTTGTCTTCCTGCTGCCCCCATGCAGGTTAAGGAATCATGAGAAGGGTCAAAGAAAGGCCATTTCTGAGGCAACCACATTCAACTGTCCAGAGAAAGGCCATCAAGGTGTTGTACCTAAAATCTGCCCTAAAAAAAAAACAAGGAGGGGATTGTGGGTTACAATCACACTGGTGAGTCACTGAGGTGTGAGTGGAGAATAATACTCAAAGAAGTAGCTTATACCGGCAAAACTTATGTTGCCTGGGGCGTGTTTTATTCATAAGGGCTGGTGTAGACATGGCCCTAGAGGAGAAGATTCATTTCATCGGGGGGGTAGACATGAAACCCCAGTTCCACCCTGAAATTGGGGTGGGGATCTCTCCAGTGCCCCAGTAAAACTCTGGGTCTGTGGTAGACCAGCGAGGACGGGCTCTCTTCACATGCGGGGCCATTTTTGTCTAAGCCAGCCAAGGGAGGGTAACTTTTCTGTGGAAGCTCATGTTAACATTGTGGCAGCATTTCTTGGGATCCATTGTTGGGTCCCATTCACAAGGCCTCACCAGCACAGTATTGGCAGCTTTCAACGTCTGTTTTCACATGGCCTAAGGCAAGGTCAGGCATCTAGGCATAGGTCAGACGGAGACAACGACTGGACTGGGTCATGGAAAGCAGCGGCACTGAAAAGGGCTTCACGCTCATGGTAGATAATCAGCTGAACATGAGCTGCCAGGGCAATGCTGTAGGTAATGTGGCAAATGCAAACCTTGGCTGTATAAGCCGGGAATATCAACTCAGAGTAGGGAGGCGGTGTTACCTTTGTGCATCAGTGAGACCATGACTGGATACTGCGTCCACTTCTGGTGTCCCCAAGAAGGATGTTGAAAAATTGGAAAGGGTTCAGAAAAAAGCTACAAGAGTGATCTGAGGTCTGTAAAATCTTATCAGGTGTGTCTACACAGCTAGCAGCCAGGAGCCTCCAAGCCCAGGTCAACAGACTTGGGCTTGCACAACGGTGCTAAAAGCTGTGTAGACAGCGGTGTTCATTTGTGGCTCAGGCTCTGAAGCCCGCCCCACTCCCTAAGCTTCTGAGCCCAGGTTCCAGTCAAAGTGACAACCTCTGCACAGCTGTTTTTAGTGCCATAGCAAGAGCCCTGAAAACCCAAGTCTGTCAACTCGGAGGCTCGCTGTCATGGGCTGCATAGACATACCCGTAGTGACATATAGGTTGCTTATTCCCAAGAAGGTTAAAAGGGGACTTATCATGGTCTATAGGTGCCTACATGGGTACCTACATATTTATGTGATTTTTTTAAAAAAAGAAACATAAATACACAAACCTTAAGAAATACAGAAAGGTAAATGTCTTCCAGCTCATATATGCTATTAAATACCCAACAATTCACAGGATAGCTAATCAAAATTATGAAATTATTCAGTTTTACAGCTTGTTGAAACTGCAAGACCAGACAATGCAAACATCAATGATATTACGTGTCAGCTTGGAGCAGAAGAGATAAGTTAGTCACAGAAACTGATTAAGTTTGTAAGAGCACGTAGGGCACATATAATGACGGGGAAGTCAGCTCAGCATAAAACATAACAGAGAAGGTAGTTTGTTCCTTCTTTTGGAACAGATGCGCTTCCTCATCAACTTCGACATGCAGCTGAGCTTGAAACCCTATAAAACATCTGAGCTCTCACTGCTTGGCAAGTTCTTTTGCTCTTCAGAAGGCTGATCTTTGTTCAAGATCTTTGTTCACTTCTTGCGTACAGTCTTGAAAAAGCATTTTCTTACTCTGTGCATCCCCCAAAATAGTTCTCCCCACCACCACGAGCTAGCTGAATTATTTTTTCTCTTACAGGAAATATTAGAAATCTGACAACCAGTGTGCAAGGTTTGGCATTTGAAGCTGGCTTAGGAGCCAAGGACCTACCTGTGCTCTCTAAACCAAATTTAAAAGTACCCCACAGGCTAAGTACTTCTGAAAGGAGCCAGGAATGAATTCTAGGGGACTGCCTTAATCTGCTCCTTCAGGTCTGAATCGCAGATTATTGGCACAAGACCATCCCTTGAGGTCTGCCACTTTAGATTTAAGAGAAGAGAAGTCTGTGAGGGCAGAGAGCCCTTGTAGCTGATTTTCGCCAATGATATTGTCCCTTCTGCTTCATTCACCCTCCCTGTCAGTGCTTGCAAAGAGGAGTTAATGGAGGTAACAGTCAGTGGTACTGTGGGCATTGTGGCCTTGACACCTACTGTGGTCCTGATTACACTGGCAATTTATAGTGCTATAAAGCCGTCAGGAGCGCTATAACTCACTACCCGTCCACACTGGCGAGGCACCTAGAGCGCTATAACCTCAGAGTTATAGCGCTACTGGTAATCCACCTCTGCACGGGGAATAAGGGCTGTAGCGCTCCTGCTGTAGCGCTACGGCGAGAATGTGGACACCCACTGCACTACAAGTGATCTCTTGAGATACCTGTAGCCACTTAAGGCAATTGACGTCTCTTCCCTTTCTTTTGAACTGGGCTGGAGGAATGCAGAAGTACCTTTTTAGAGTTTCTCTCTTAACTCGTCAGATAAGCAATGCAAATGTTTAAGGAGGGATCCTGTGTGAAAACAAAGCCTGCTAGTCTTCTCTGTGAATGGACACGCGCTGACAGGCTCTCAGAAGGACAGAAAAACCACTCGCTCTCTCCTTCCGCATACACACAACACGTCCCCCCTCACCTCCCTTGTTTGAAAAGCACATTGCACCCAGCTGAATGCTGGGATACCTGCCCTAATGCACTGCTCCCAATGCCGCCTGAAGTGCTGCAAATGTGGCCATGCTATACCGCTGGCGGGTGTCAGTGTGGCCACGCTATAGCGCTATCCCTATAGTTGTATATGAGGATAGCAATAACCAATACCGCTATAATGCTGTAAGTGTAACCATGGCCTGTGTCTGTAGCAATTTTCTTCAGCAGGGCCATCAACCTCTTGTTCAGGTGGTAGGAGCTCTGTTTTTCATGGTTTTGGGCTACTTGTAGAGTAGTCTACTTGTCAGTAGACGAATTGTTGCCTGATGACTTTCTGGAGATTTTGGGGCACTTGGTCTTTTACTGGGGGGAGCAGAGGGTGTCAGTCAGGATCCTAGACTCTGGCTGGAAATGAATGTTAGCAGATGGCTCTGGGACTCATGGGGTCTGCTCCTCTGTGCTGCACAGCACCTCCTGGAGTTAGGAAAAAGGTTTGTGATAGGAGAGGGCTTTTTAATTAAGCAGACAGAATGAAACACACTAGTTGGAAACAGAAACTAGACCAGTTCAAATTGGGAATCTATGCAAATATTTACTAATGAGAGTAATTAACCACTGGGACAATTTAACTAGGGACATGGCAGTTTCTCTATTTCAGTCTTTAAGTGTGACCTTTTGTGGATCACAAAACTGATTATGTGGCAACAATGTGAGGCCATTGTGAAAAGCCTGATATTCTGGGGGTGTCTTAACAGGAGCGTTGTATGTAAGACATGATAGATAATTGTCCTATTCTACTCAGCTTAGGTAAGGCCTCAGCTGGAGTCCTGTGGCCAATTCTGTCTACCACAGCTTCAGAAGCATATAAACAAATTAGAGAGAGTCCAGAGGAGAGCACCAAAAATGATAAACAGTTTAGAAAGTGTGACCTCTGAAATTCTTTTTTTAAAACTGGGCATGTTTAGTCTTGAGAAAAGAAGACTGAACTGGGACCTGATAACTATATTCAGGGCTGTTATAAAGGGGATGGTGATCAAGCGTTCACCAGGTCCTTTGAAAGTAGGACAAGAAGACATGGGTATAATCTGTGGCAAGGGAGATTTAGATTAGATATTAAGAAAAACTTTCTAACTATCAGGTTAAGCTCTAGAACAGGTTCCAAAGGAGACTGCAGAATTCCTGTCACAGGAGGTGCTGAACAAACACCAGCCAGGGATGGTCTCAGCTGGATTTACTTGGTCCCACCTCAGCACATGGGACTGGACTTGATGACATCTCAAGTTCCTTTCCAGCTCTTCATTTTACAATACTGTCACTATTAGCTTAAAAGTAGGGTGACCATATGTCCCATTTTGCCTGGGACAGTCCCATTTTTAAGCTCTGTCCTGGCTGTCCTTTTTTTTTTTTTTTTTTTTTTTTTTTTTTAACAAAAATGGGCATTTGTTCCATTTTCTCTTGCCAACAAATCCCCAGTTTACCAAAAAAGTCAGGTGTGCCTCCCCTATGGGGGGCATAGAGAAACTTGGGAGGGAGGTGAGGCAAGATGCTGGGCAGCTGGACTCTAGGGTCAGCCCCATCCCCAGGCAGTGTGGAGCTTGGGGAAGAGGGGTCAGCCCCAGACATGGGTGGTATAAGGCACAGAGCTCAGGAGGAGGCTTGGGGTCAGTCCCAGACCCAGGCAGTGAGAGGGGGGCATCTCTGGTGAGCCCAGTACAGGCAGCTCAGGGGAGCCCCAGCCGTCCCATTTTTTCTTTAGGAAACATGGTCACTCTACTTAAAAGTATGTGGCGGCCCCGGGTCAACAGCCTGTCACTATTCAGCAGAGCACTTACGTGTGAGTCACACTTTATAGTGAGTTACATTTATAAATGTTTTCTAAGGGTTTATAAAGGCGTAATAGATGTTATAAGCATGCTACAGACCTGAGTAGCATGTGTTATAAATGGTTACAAGCACATCAGTATAAAGTGTCATACAATGATTCTAAGCCATGACTATACACAACCCATTGACTTGTTGGACTTTTTGTAACCATCGATTAACTGTTTATTAAAACATCTATTACTTGTTTGTTGAATCTTTATGATGGAACTTTACTATAAAGAGACTTCAAACGTGTTTAATACAGAATGACACCACCTAGCTAATTCAGCAACTCCAAACCTGATTGTGAACATGGTCGGTTTTGAGGAGTCTCCTGTCTCAAAAAATTTGGCAGGAAATAAGTTGCTCAATAGTCAAAGTGGGACATCTCCTCATATTCTAAATGGAAAGGGTTTGGGGAGGGGACACGGGGGGGAAGCAGTAGAGTTAAAACAACTTTTTGCTTCAAGATTTTTAGTAACTTTAGACTGAAAAATGTTGTCATTGAAACAACATGTTTCAATTGACCAAGGACAAATTGGTTTTCAGTTAGTAAAAGTCAGAGCTAGGCATAAGCAAACTAAGCAGTTGCCTGGGGCCCCAAGCAGCTCAATGCCCCTGTCACGGGGTCTGCACAGGTCTCTCTGTCTTTCCCCTGCACCCTGTGTTCTGGCTGATCAACATAAAGGTCTTCACACCGTCTTCTGGTGTTCTCCAAGTGTCCTTTATTTACAGCTTCAGTTCAAGAAAAGTGCTCTCACCAATCCCCCCAACAGTTACCCTCTCTGTCCTGGTTCTAGAGTCTCCAGGCACCTGGCCTATAGCAAGAAGCCAGTGTGGCAGCCCCCTGTTCCCTTCCTGGTCTGCCCCTGACTGAGTTAAGCTCAGGGCTTTTCTAGCCCTCTCAGTTTGCAGCCTCAGCTGTGTTCACTTAGCCCAGCCTGGTGCTGTGAGCTAGCCATCATTAGGGCCCACAGCTGGGCTCCCTGCTGGCTGCTCCAAGCCTCTGCCCCTGGCCCTCCTGCCAGAAAGCAGGGCTTAGCCAGCAGGGGCAGGGCATTCACGGGGTTTTACACCTGCCCTGCCACAGCCCCCCATTTGCTGTTTATTATGTGTTGGGGGTCCCAGAAATATTCCTGTTTAGGGCCCCCGATGGGCCAGCACCAGCACCAGTTCAAAATGAAACTTTCATCACAGTTTGGGAAGGGAATTATTTTTTTCATATCTCAAAAATATTCCTGGGCCAGGGTAACCACCTCCCATGAAGCTGTGTGTTGTCAGACCGTGGCTGCATGTGTGGTCTCGCTCTGTGTGCTGCGCTGGCTCTGGCCAGATAGCCCATACAGCAGCTCAGATCAAGCCATCCAGTAAGACCACAAGACTTGGTTCAGAAGCGAAGGCACGCAGCCAGGTTTACTGTTGACGAAGCACGGGATATAGCACTCAGCAGACTCTATACGGATACTAAGACAGACGCAGCTTGGTGAATGGCGAGACTTTCCATTTCCCCATCAGGCTGGCCAAAGACGCCCTCTGAGACCCCGCCTTATACACTGATACAAACAAGTTACATGCTGCCCCTCTGACATAATTAGTTACCACCCTTTACCTTGTACCTGTTGGTTCAATCAAAACATCTCTGTCCATCACCCTGTCATCCTGACCTTATCTCTAAGAGAGGTCAGCATGTTCCTGTTCTCTTTGGGGAGAGTGTTGATACCATACATGGTATGGGGGTGTTCTGGTACCACCCTTCTGGACTGTGCAGGTGTGAGTGTCCTGTGCCTAGCACGTCTGAGGAATATGTGTGTTTTTGTAACACTAGCCCTATTCTTGCCAGGGTCTGTGAACTGCAAACGGGCATGTTTTATAACAGGGCTCAGCTTCTGCTCACAGATCGGCTTTTGCTATCTTTGCTTTATATTAGCCAAGCTTGGCCCCTACTTTAATTCAGGCCTCATAGTGGGCCTCTTACACAAGGCCTCATGTCCCAGGCTCTCTTCCCACGACATTCTGCTAACAACATTTAATTTTGCTCCCATTGTACAGGCAAAGCTGGAAGATCTCACAGACCGACTCCCCCCGGCACAGTTCCCTCAGACAATGAGCTGTTGCCGTCCGTGCAGCAAATTGCTTAACACTTCTTGGCCTCAATTTGTTATTTATCACTTGTATTGTGGTTTCACCTTCCTGGCCCCCTCCAAACTTCTTCCTGCAACAGATTCTCTCCCCACCCGCCACACACACACACACACACACACACACACACACACACACACACACACGCACGCACACACAGTGAGCCAGGTCGGGGAAGCACCTGTGAGCAGGGTGTTCCAGGGGAAGGGGCTTCTTTGGTTCTTAGCAGCTAAGCCCTGCATCAGCCAACCCTTCAGCCCAGCCAGCCTGAGTTTGCTGTAGGGTTGCTAGGTGTCCAGTTTTCAAGCAGAACACCCAGTCAAAAAGGGACCCTGGTGACTCCACTCAGCACTGGTTCCGCAGCTCCCATTGGTTGGGAACCACAACCTCTTGGTCCCTGCCCAGAGCACCCTCCTACACCCCAAACCCCTCATCCCCTGCTGAGGGATATTGTCGGGGGTGGTTATTTAATAGGAAGCAGGGACAGGGAAATTTCTCCCCCCAGCACTCCGAAGCTGCAGCCTCTCAGCCCCATCAACAGCTCCCCCGCCCCCTCACCCGGCTGCCTTGAGCTCACCCACCTCCCCCAACAAGCCCCCTGCTTCCTGCTCCTTGCTCTATCTGATCCTCTGGTGCCACGGCCTGCTCCAGGCTCCCAGTCACCCTCCATCCTGGCTCTGCTCCAGCCATGAACCCCCTGCCTTCCCTGCCCGCTCTTCCCCTGCCCACCACAGACTGTGGCCCTGGGATGATGGGGAAGGACAGAGATGGCAGAGGCTGGTCTAAAGCCATGCTCCACACCAGACTTGGGAGCCCATGTGCTCTACAGCCTCTAAAATCTGCCAACTCCCCAGATGAGGACACGTACACCACAGTATAGGTGTGACGTTGCACTCCATCTGCTTTATGAAAATATGCTTATGACTGTGAATATGATGTAACTGGAATATGCTTTACGCAAAAAGTCTCTTGTAAGGTATCATTACAAAGCTTATAATCTATTGCAGGGGTGGCCAACCTGAGCCTGAGAAGAAGCCAGAATTTACCAGTGTACATTGCCAAAGAGCCAAAGTATTACATCAGCAGCTCCCCATCACTCACCGCTCCCAGTGCCTCCCACCCACCAGCAGCCCTGCAGATCAGCACTTCCTGCTCCCAACGTCCCCGCACCTCCCGATCAGCTGTTGTGGCGTGCAGGAGGCTCTGCGGGGAGAGGGGGAGGAGTGAGGGCATGGCAGGCTCAGGGGAGGGGGTGGGAAGGGGTGGAGCGGAGGCAGGGTCTGTGGTAGAGCCAGGGGTTGAGCAGGGAGCACCCCCCTGGCACACTGGAAAGTTGACACCTGTAGCTCCAGCCCTGGAGTCAGTGCTTATACAAGGAGCCGCATATTAACTTCTGAAGAGCTGCAAGTGGCTCCGGAGCCACAGGTTGGCCACCCCTGATCTACTGAGTGTGTTCATCCTATTTGTATGCATGTATCATTCTTGTATCTGAAGTTAGAAATACAAAGTATAACTCTGAGGTCCCATTGTAATTAGGCAAAGTGCGGGCCATTAATGGTGGTTTAGAATCTTGATGGCTTCCATTGACTAGGACAATTGGTTGTAAATGGTCTATTTACCTGCAAAGCTTCCTGTGTACGTATGGGCCAGCCCGTGGGTAATGAAAAATGAAGTCCCACGGGGACATGTGACCATATCACTTGATAATGAAATCCATCTTAATGTGGTGCTTTCCATTTAGAAGGAGGGATGGGGACCCAGAGAGACAAAAGATTCCCACCTGGTGCCAAATCTATAAAAGGGAGTAGAGCAGGACAGAAAGGGCTGCCAGACATGAGAAAACCCCGAGTTTCCACCTAAGATGTCTTCTGGAGCTAACAAGGACTGTACCAGGGGAAAGGATTGGGCCCAGACTAAGAAGGAGTCTAGTCTGTGAAAGAAACTTATTGGAACATCTCTGAGGGTGAGATTTACCTGTATTCAGTTTCTTAATGTATTAGGCTTAGACTTGCATGCTTTGCTTGGTGTCTTACTTTGTTCTGTCTGTTATTACTTGAAACCACTTAAATTCTACTTTTTATACTTAATAAAATCACTTTTCTTTATTAATAAACCCAGCAGAAGTGATTAATACCTGGGGGAGGAAACAGCTGTGCATATCTCTCTATCAGTGTTAGAGAGGGCCAAGAATTTACGAATTTACCCTGTATAAGCTTTATACAGAGTAAAACAGATTTATTCGGGGTTTGGATCCCATTGGGAACTGGGTGCTGGAGGCAAGTAACCTGCTCACTGTTTACACTTAAAGTCTGCAGCTTTGGGGGTGCGGACCAGCCCTGGGTCTGTGTTGCAGCAGGCTAGCGTGTCTGGCTCAACAAGGCAGGGTTCTGGAGTCCCAAGCTGACAAGGGAAACAGGCTCAGAGGTAATTCAGCGCATCACATGACAGTCCCAACGGGGTCTCTGTGACCAAACCCATCACAATAGTTATAGACATACACACACAGATATAGACACACACACAGGATAGATAGATTCAGACACACCCACACAGTAGATAGATGTAGAGACAAACACACAGAGTATAGATAGATACAGATACAGACACACACCCAATGGATGCTGGTTATTAGCAATTTAGCTCACAGCAAAACATTGCTAGTAGCCAAAAGTTGCCAACAAACAAAAGGCCCAGGCTGAAGACAGTGGTGTGGGGCGGCCCCACTGCAAGGACCCTGCTGCTGGCACTGAGGCCCTGGTGCTGTGCAGTGGGAGGGAGGGTTGTGGGCAGTAGAGAAAGGGGTGGCAGGATGGATGCCAGGAGTTTTGAAACGGAGCGGGGGTGCTGGGACGTGCCGGGCCCAAGCCCCTGATCCCTGAAGGACATAGCCTGGAGAGCGCAGGGAGAAGGACCGTGCGTGCACCCAGCGCTCCCCACCACATCTTGGGCAGCCGGGCTCAGTCCCAGTGCCGCCTTCCCTGCCTGCAGCCCCACCCACCTGCCTACAGCCAGGGCTTTCTGTGGGAAGCAGGGCCCCTGGGGGCCACAGGACTGCCAGACAAATAAATATAAAATAAAGTTGTTACCTAGCAGCCTGCCAGTTCTAACATCTGATTCCCACTAACCCTGAAGTCAATGGGACAGGACCGGTTCCCACAATGATGCTAAATGCTAATAACCAAAAGTTGTCAATAGCAGGTATCCACAGAACCCCACCCTCGCATCCGTCCCCTTTAGAAACCTAACCCAGGCAGGAGGAAAGAAACCTAACTGTCCTGCAAGAGGAAGTGATGGGCTAGGAAAGAGGAAGTAACATGGGCAGTTCAGGGAAGATTTATTCCTGTTTAGACATACTCTGGAGCAGCGAGATTCAGCGTTAACCTTTTGTGGGCCACATAAAGGCGCATGTGCTCCTCTGCGTACCCAGGGCCTGCTGTCCCTACAAGTGGGGTTTGGGGGAGCCCTAAGGAAGAGAGATGTGTCAGGCTTGGGTAGTTCAAAGTCACCCCTTAATGCAGCATCTGAGCACTTCAGAGTCTCTGCTGCATGTGCCCTCACGCCCCCGGTGAGGCAGGCCAGTGCTGTTATCCCCATGGTACAGCCGGGAACAGAAAGACTGGGGGATCTCCTGCAGGTCTGGGGCAGCATGGGGAACTGAACCCTGGGTCACTGGGTCTGCCACCTTCAGTTAGACCCAATGGCTGGCTAATGCCACACATTATTACACTTGTGTATTTCCCACGGTATCATACCTGCTGCCCCCCTCTGCCCCGCATCGCAACTCTAATCTCAGCTCAGGACAGAGGGGAAGCCCTGAGTGGGGTGGGGCTGGAGAGAAAACCTGCCCTGCCCTTATCTGGTCTTATGGGTAGAGCCCTACCAAATTCACGGCCATGAAAAATGCATCACAGACCTTGAAATCTGGTCTCCCCCATGAAATCTGGCCTTTTGTGTACTTTTACTCTACATTGCAGGGTACTATGGAGTAAAAGTATGCAGAAGTACACAGCATTTCTCTAACTGGGGGTGCGGTATTGCCTCTCGTACTTCTGTGCTGCCTTCAGAGCTGGATGGCTGGAGAGCAGGGGCTGCTGGCCAGGCGCCCATCTCCGAAGGCAGCGCTATGGCCAGCGTAAGAGCAAAAGGAAGGGTGGTGATACTGCATTCCTCTACAATAGCCTTGCAATGCCCCCTTGGGTCGGACTGTGAGAAATGCTGACTCAAGGGCTTTCCCTGTTTATGTTTTGCCATTTTTAAATACATATTTTTGCTGTGTTACAACACAGTGAAAGTCAAGATTTAAATATCTGAAACCATGACATTCAAGATTTTTAAAATGTTCTGATCGTGAAATTTACCCAAATGGACTGTGAATTTGGTAGGGCCCTACCCCAGGGGTTGGGACCAGGGACTCACTCTGGGCGTTGCAGCCTAGGGCAGAGGGTTGCAGTGCTAGGCAGGGTCGGCATAGCTGCCCTTCTGTCACAGTGGAGGGGTAAGTGGGTCAAATTTGAGTGAGTGGCATTGCAACAGAGCACACAGGATCACCGCACCCTGCAACCCATTGCAACGCCCAACATGAGGAGCCAGGCCCAGCCCGGGGGACAGAAGCCACTGCTGCCAGCTGAGTGTGGGGCAGCCCAGTGTGAAAACTCATGTAGTACCCTTGTGTACATCCACTGCATAATATGCTCTAAAAGGTGCCACGTCTGCACCAAACAGCCACCTCCTGCCCCTCATGAGCTCCGTCACTGCTCCATCCTCTGGTTAGCAGGGTCACGGAGCCTGTATCTGACTGGGTGCTAACTCAGCGCCTGGTAACGAGTCAGCAGATTTGTTACACTACAGACTCCCAATCCCGACCACAACCTCTGAGCGCTACCGCAATATAATTAGCAGGGCCTGATTGGCTGATGGGGCCAAGCACCCGCTACTCCAGTTGGAGGCCATAGTATTTGCTCAGCGTTTCTTGTGGGGGTGGGGAAACCGAAGCTGGCTAAACAGTTGGGCAACTAGAATTAGGACTTAGGCACTTACTGGGCAGAGCTCACGGCCATCTGTCAAGGGGAGAATGCAACTTCCCCTCCCTCACGTGGTCCAGAGCTCTCCCTTGAAGTGAAATTGCAGCTCAGCAGCGTGACTCATTAGAAGAGAAAAACCTTTTGTCCCATGGCTGTGTCGACTTGTTGACCGCAGCTTCGGTTCCACCTTTGTACAGAGCAGCAGTGATAGGGCTCGGGTCAGGAACGAAGCACAACAATGGGGCAACGCCTGATTCCCGGCCCAGAGGTGCTGCGTAGCGCTACTAAGGGGGAGCAGTGGAGATGGATGAGGGTATTAAGAGTGGAATAGCAGGGAGGGATAAAGGGGCATCGGCAGAGCTGGGTGTGGGAGCCCAGGGCTGGGATAGCAGGGGGCTGAAGATCAGGACTGAGGGGCACCTGAGAAGCTGGGACTGGAATAGAGGCAGCCACTGTAGTTCAGTATAGAGGCCCACTGGCAAAGCTGAGCTGATGCGACACTGGCACTGCGAAGGAACTGCCCCCTACTCAGCACTCACAGCCCCTTCCTCACGCTCCAGAGCCCCAAAGAGCAAACCTGGGCCTGGGGTGAGGGCGCAGCAGCGAGAGTGAAAGTTCACCCACAGCCCTTTCACCCAAGGGTTCGGCAAAGAAGCAAAGTGACTCCTGCATCGTTCCCCAGCCGAATGATACCTGACCCTTTGTTCTTTCTCTCCTCCCACCCCCGTTACTTTGGCTATGCCTCCTCTGGGGCAAAGCACCCCTCCCCTGCCGGACCATCTCTCTCCCCCGTCACATCTGCCTCTGCACTGTGTTAAACTCAACAGGATATAGGCAAGTGTAGGTGCAGAAACTGGATCAACAGCAGGGTCCCTCCCACCTTCCCGCCCTTGTGTCAGCAAGTCCCACCCAGCATTGGACTGTGGAGGTGGGGTAGGACGGGGACCTTGTCCCCTTACCCTGTTACAGCAGGCATCACCAGAGACCGTTGTAACAGTCTTCCCTGCTCTGAGTGTGTGAGCAAGTTTTTAGTGTCAGAAGACGTGTGTGGGGTAGTGTCTTTTGGGTGATGCTGCGATCTTAAAGCAGAGACCTGTGCAAGCGAGTGGAGCATTTGCTGTCTGACTTGGGCTCCCATTGGAGTCAATTGCTGAGGTGGAGTTTCTCCCTGGCACCCTATCTCTTCTGCCAGGCTGAGGTTCCTGGGAGAAGAGGTTACTCTCCACGGTGTTTATGGCCACCCCACTTCCAGGCCGGATGCCTATGTGTAAATATAGCAAATGATGCTCACTGCTGCAGAGTCTGGATGGATTCCGATTTCTCCTGTCGGGGAAGGCCCCAGCAGCTGCTCCCACTCAGCAGCTGGGAAACACTGGTGTCAGACTGGAAGACAGGTGGGAGAAGATGGGGCAATAATTCATTGCAGTACAGCCCCTAGCACACTTTGGGCATTGATTAATGATCAGGAAATAGCGATCTCCTGCCACCACGATGAGCAAGGCAGAGGGCTCTGCTGTACCTGCTGGCTTTCCCTCGGTCACCCTCCCTCTGTCTGATTCTGACAGGGATCTATTCTCACTTCTCTCTTTCCAAACACTAACTGGAGCACAGAAAGGAGGAACTCTCAGACACCCGGGCTCAGAGCTGCTAAGCCACCAGCATGTATTGACAGCTTCCTCCTTTTCACTTGGACGGCTGCATCTCCCAAGCTCTTCCCCAGCCATGAACAAGTTGCTGGGGGCCCTCCTCTCTTGGAGCCTGGTGGCCTTGGTGCAAGGAGCAGAGAAGCCTCCAGGGCCGCCAGCTGCTGCAGGATTTCAGGAGTGTAAGAAAGCCCTGAAGCTCCCTGGGCTGGAGGTACTGCCTGGCGGGGGCTGGGACAACCTCAGGAACCTGGATATGGGGAGAGTGATCAGCCTGGGCTACTCACTGTGCAAAACCACAGAGGACGGGTCCTACATCATCCCAGATGAGATCTTCACCATCCCCCGCAAGCAGAGCAACCTGGAGATGAACTCGGAGATCATAGAATCTTGGATGGACTACCAGAGTGTCACCGCCGCCTCAGTCAACACAGAGGTCTCCCTCTTCTCCTCGCTCAACGGCAAGTTCTCCAGCGACTTCCGCAAGATGAAGACCCACCAGGTGAAGGACCAGACTGTGACCACCCTGGTCCAGGTCAGGAACCTGGTCTACACTGCCAAGTTTGACCCCGGGGCGGCCCTGGACAAGGGCTTCCGCCAGCAGCTGGTGGCCATCGCTGGGCACCTGGAGAACAACCAGAGCCGGATGGCAGACTACTTGACGGAGGTAACAATGAAAATGATCAGAGGGCACATGACTTACAAGGAGAGGCTGAGGGAACTGGGGCTATTTAGTCTGCAAAAGACAGGAGTGGGGGAGTGGATTTGATAGCAGCCTTCAACTACCTGAAGGGGGGTTCCAAAGAGGATGGATCTAGACTGTTCTCAGGGGTGGCAGATGACAGAACAAGGAGTAATGGTCTCAAGTTGCAGTGGGGGAGATCAAGGTTGGATATGAGGAAACACTATTTCACTAGGAGGGTGGTAAAGCACTGGAATGGGTTACCTAGGGAGGTGGTAGAATCTCCATCCTTAGAGGTTTTTAAGGCCCAACTTGATAGAGCCCTAGCTGGGATGATTTAGTTGGGGATTGGTCCTGCTTTGAGCAGCGGGTTGGACTAGATACCTCCTGAGGTCCCTTCCCACTCTGATATTCGATGATTCTGATTCTAGGTGCTGGTGCTGAACTATGGTACCCACGTCATTACCTCGGTGGACGCTGGCGCCAGCTTGGTGCAAGAGGATCAGATTAAATCCAGCTTTGTCCAGGACAGCATGGCCACACGGAGCGCCATCACCGCCTCGGCTGGCGCCTCCTTCCACAGCATCATCAACTTCAACATCAGCGGGTCACTAAGCATGGAGAACTCCTTCACCCAGCACTACCTGTCCAACCGCACCAACTCCCGGGTGGAGAGCATTGGTGGCATGCCCTTCTACCCAGGGATCACCCTCAAGGCCTGGCAAGAGGGCACCACCAACCAGCTGGTGGCTATTGACCGCTCTGGCTTGCCCTTGCATTTCTTCATCACACCCAGCAGCCTGCCGGAGCTCCCCAGCCCCACAGTGAAGAAGCTCTCCAGGAGGGTGGAGTTGGCTGCCCGCCGCTACTACACCTTCAACACCTACCCCGGCTGCACTGACTCCACCTCGCCAAACTTCAACTTCCACGCCAATGCCGACGATGGCTCATGCAAAGCGGCTGAGACCAACTTTACCTTTGGGGGGGCCTATCAGGAGTGTGTCCCGCTCGAGGGCCCGGATGCACAGGTCCTCTGCCAGGGGCTAGAACACAGTAACCCACTCACCGGTGCATTCTCCTGCCCTGTGGGCTACACCCCAGTGCGACTGAGCACCCAGGAACGTGAGGAAGGCTACAGCCACCTGGAGTGCTACCACTCCTGTATGCTGGGACTGTTCTGCAAGAGAGTGTGCAAGGATGTGTTCTGGATGTCCAAGGTCCAGTTCAGCGCCTTCTGGTGCATGGCAAGAAGCCAGGTCCCTGAGAACTCAGGGTACCTCTTCGGGGGTCTCTTCAGCTCTCGGAGTGCCAATCCCATGACCAACGCCCAGTCTTGCCCCTCCAGCTTCTTTCAGCTCAGGCTCTTCGACCACCTCCAGCTGTGTGTCAGCAGGGACTACGAGATGGGGCACAGGTACGCCGTGCCCTTCGGGGGGCTCTTCAGCTGCGAGACAGGGAACCCCCTGGCGGGGGCCCATCGGGGGACCATGGATGACCCCTACCTGAAGCGCTGCCCGGCAGGATTCAGCCAACACCTGGCGCTGATCAGCGACGGCTGCCAAGTGGAGTATTGTGTCCAGTCTGGGATCTTCACCGGAGGGGCCCTGCCCCCGGCGCGGCTCCCTCCCTACACCCGCCCACCCGCCATGACCCTGGTGGGCACTGACACCGTCCTGGTGACCAGTGGGGATGGAGAGCGGTCCTGGGTCAAAGATGCCCAGACCCAGCTGTGGCGGCTCGGGGATCCCGCTGAGACACGCCGTGCTGCAGGGCTGGGTGGTGGAGGGGGGCTGTCGGGCAAGGAGACAGCTGGCATCACGGTGGCTGTTACCACTGGCCTGGCCATCCTCATCGCCCTGGCTATCTATGGCTCCCGGAGGCACAAAGCCAGGGGTTACCGCACGGTGGAGGAGGAGCAGAGCCTGGTCCCAGACAGCTCCGCATATGGCACCGCTGCTGAGTTAGGGGAGAGATGCCAGCCAGATCCAGAGAGCCAGAGAGGTTAACTCCCACTGGCTAGTCCTGGGGAAAGCCCCCTCTGCCCCCCAGGCACAGCAGCAAACTTCCCACTGCGCAGAGCTGTGAGCTCCCCTTGCCCCCCCCCCGGGCAGAACCATGAACTTCCCCCATACCAGGCTTTAGCTGTATCCCCACTGCATTATTAGCTTGAGATGCCACCCCCTCCCCACCCCACAGGACAGCCCCCTGGAGCTAGAGATGTGTGTGTACAGGGGTCGGGTCAGGGTGACCCTTGATCCCACCTCAGATGACACTGGAGTGGAGCCAGGTCTCATCTGTGCTCTGAACTGCCCAGAGATAAGAAGCAGAGACAGTGAGGGAAACTCCCTGGCCTTCCCCCAGGGCCCACGTGTGGGGGTGGCAACAGCAGGGTGGTGGGGAACAAGTAGTCCGTGAATGTAGGTTGGTTGTGATCAGGCTGGGGCTGCCTTGCAGTGATGTGGGAGAGGACCGGGAGGGAGGCAGCCCATGACCCAGGCATTACATAATGCAGAGATCACTCTAAATACCCCCTGTGACACTGCACCTATATTCATCATAGAAACATGATATGGTTATGCCATAATTATGATGCATTTTGTACAAGATAAGTCATGTGAGGCATCATTGGAAAAGTGATGATTTGCTGAATATGATTATTCTAGTTGTATGCATGTATCATTTTTGTATCTGAAGTTAGGAATATTGACTAGGAATCTATATTTCAATCTGGCTTACTCCGGGTGACACCCACAATTAGCCTGTCTGGTACAACAAAGAAGAAGCCAGACAGTGCTGGTGGGCCAGCAGCAAAGACAATGGCCTGGAAGAATTTAAACTTCCAGACAGCCTGTAAGTAATGGCTGCTATGACTCAGCAAGGTATGCAAGGGCATGTGACCAGGCCACATGTCTTTAGACTACATCTTGGGGATGTCAGTGTTTTTCCACAAATTAAGGTTTGGGACAAAGGGTTCCCACCATATGCTAAAGCTATATTGGGCAGGGAGTGACATCGTCTGGGATTCTTTACTCCTCACATACAAGAAGACTCCTGGAAATAGCAAAAGAACAAAGACTGAACTGAGGGAAGTGCTGGACCCAGGCTAAAGGAATTTCTAGCCTGTGTCTGAACAACCTGGGGATTCCAATCTGTAAAGCAAGTGCAGCTTGCTCCTGAAGAGTCTGCAGCCTGCTTGTACCATCTCTGAGGGTGAGAAACTGCTAATTCATATTCAATCTATCTAGTGTGTTAAATTTAGTTTGCGGTTTTGTTTATTTGCTAGGTAATCTGCTTTGATCTGTTTGCTGTCACTTATAATCATGTAAAATCTATCTTTGATAGTTAATAAACATGTTTTATCTGAGCCAGTGCATTTTGACTGAAGTGTTTGGGGAAAAAAATCTCAACTCAGTCAATAGAAATCTGTTCATTCACATTGAGGGAGCAGTAGAGCAGGTATTAAACCCATATACTGGCCAGATTTGATGAGGGCAGGATGGTACAGCTCTGCGGTCCAAGGCTAGGCAGCTGGGGGGTGTTTTAGGAAGCAGTCTCTCTCTATTGTTGGCTCATGCAAGGAGCTGGTAAAAGCCTGCATGTAACTGCAACTGGGTGTGTCCCTGCCTGCGTGAATGCTGGTGGAAGTGCAAGCATGGAGGGCGAGGTAGCTTGTCACAGCAGCACAGTGTAAGAGGAAGCCTAGGCTGGACAGAGAGAGGGCTTAGTGGTAGCCCAGTTCCAGGTTGCACACTGAGGGACCCATCACACCCCCTTACGGGCCAGCCCAGAGCTTCTCTGCTCATTTCACCTCCAGCCCCCTCCCCCACAAAAGCCCCTCTGCCAATTCTCTCAAGTGATCCAGGAGACTCAGTTTCCACGGGGACCAGCTTGAAGCCCTTTAAAGGAACCTGACTTAGATTGGCCTGGCACTCAGCCCTTTTGGGGTGTCACTTTAGGCTCCCCAAGTCATAAACCCCATCCCAATGCCCAGGTGTAGAGGGGAAAGCATAACCAGCCAGGGTAGGAGCCAGGAGCCTGTCTCCACAGGCAGCTCGAGCAGGGCAGGGTCACAACACTCAGAAGTACTCAGAAGTAACAGAGGATGTCGTAGATCTGCTAGGGAGTGGAAGGGGTGCAAACAGAGCCATCTCAGCCCATAGTCACATAGCCACCCATCCTCCTACACAGTGATGCCAAGACCAAGGGAGGGGGAAATACATGAACTCTGTATTTCAGAGCCCCCATCCCCTCCTGGGAACCTTCCATCTGCAGTCTGCCTCTCTCGCTAATCCCTGGCACCCCCTGCCCAGCCACACCCTCATCTCAGCTATGCCCATGTGACCCCACCGGGGGTGCTGTGTAATTTGGGGTATTGTTAGGATCATCCTTCAACAAGAGGAACCTCCTCCCTGCCCGCACCAGCTCTGTTCCCCCTTTCTCTCATGCTACAGGCCCCAGACCTCGTGTAGCCTCCTCTGGATGGACATGGCTGCCACAGTGCCCAGTTGGGATACAGCAGCAGATTAGCAGAGCTTAGAGCTCTGTTCACAGCTCTGTGGCCCCGCCACTCCCTGCGTTAGTTTCCCCAGCTGGAAAGATAGGATGATGTTCACCCTGCACCGGGACGGGGGAGTGGGGGGAGAAAGGGGGAGAAGAAGGTGCGAGCAGATAGACAGATCTCCTTAGCACCCAGAGACACAGAGCAAACCCCTATGAAAGCCAAAGACCCTGCTCTTGGACAACCACCATGAGACACAAAGAGAGGCACGGCCTTTGTCCATCAATAGGAAGTTTTTCCAGGTGCTCCCAGAGGGCCATCTGTAAAAGCAAGAACAAAAATGATACTAGGTTGTATTCTACCCCAAACCGCTCTACCTCTCCCCAAAACCGCCCCCCCCAAACTGCTGCCCCCCCCCCCCCCGTTACCCTTTCCAGGGCACTCACAGTCATTAAGGAAAGATGGACCCCTAGGAATGGGATATAGGAAAGGAACCCAGTATCCTGAGTCAGTCACTACCTTCTCTCTTCTCTCACCGGCAGGTTATTACAATAGATTGAAATAAAAGAGAAAAGCTGCATCTTTCCAACCAGCAGTTAACTGTACAGGGGACAATGCATTAAAAAAAAAAAAGACTGTAAAAAATATATGTATATATTGTGTTGTAGTCTATGAAATCCAGCATATGTCTGTGTGGGTTGGGTAGACAGATTTCTAGAGCAAGAGGGATTTTTCATAGATTGGCCCTGCTCTTCCCTAAGGAAACAGACCTGGGTTTTTAGGGATTACTCCTAGTATAACCCACTCTGTTCTACCACTTGTGAATGCAGCCCTGCACGAAACAGCCATCAGGGGGCATAAAATGGGCTTTGAGGCAGATGAGGGAGGTGAGAAATCCTGAGCATCTTTGGGGTAGAGGGAATTAAACACTCATTGTCTCTGGCAGGTGAGGAACAGACCAATGCAGAGAACTGTTTCAACTCAACTCACTGATACATAAAGATTGTTAGCAGCATTGTGGCAGCCATGCTAGTCCCAGATTATTGGTGAGAGCAGGTGGGTGAGGGAATTTCTCTTATAGGACTGACTTCTGCTGGTGAACAAGAATCAGACTCAATAGCTCCCTCTCAACCCTGAGTCAGGGCTCCTCCTGGAAAGAAAGGGCTCTCGGGTACCCATTTGTAACATATGGGTAACAAAAGACACACGGACAGGACCAGGTAACGTTGACAGCAAACACCCCCGCACACACCCTGGCCTGGTGGGAGAGTCCTCCGTTTATTAAATCGGCACTGTGACACTGCACCTGTATTCTTCGCAGTGATTTTATTATGATATGACTATGGCATAATTATAAGGCATTTTATGCAAGACAGGTCATGTAAGATGACATTGGAAAGGTTATGATTTGCTGGCTATGAGTATCCTATTTGTATGCATGTATCACTTGTATCTGAAGTTATAAATACTGCCTATGTATCTATACTTCAAATGTAGTTACACCTGGCTAATGCCCACTAGACAAGATGCTTTTAGTCTAGATAGTGGGTGGGGAATGTCCTATTCAGGGCAATGAGCCATTAGGAAAAAACAATAGGCCTTAGGAGAAACTTATCCCCCACCTGGGGAGCCTTCCGGTTCCTACAAACAGCATCCAAGTAATGGCTGCTATGACTCTACAAGGACATGTGATGAGAATGTATGTCTCTGGACTCCATCTTGGGACGTCAGTACTTTTCACACACACTGGTTTGGGAACTAAGCTTTGGGAACAAAGGATTCCTACCATAGGCAAAAACTATTTAAGGCAGCAGAGTAATATCATCTAGGGTTCTTCATCCCCCACTCAAGAAGACTCTTGGAAACATCTGAGGAGAAAAGACTGAACTGGGGGAAGTGCTGGACCCAGGCTAAAGGGATTTCTAGCCAGTGAATGGAACACCTGAGGATTCCAAGCTTTAAAGCAAGTGTAGCTTGTCCCTTAAGGAACTGCAGCTTGCTTGTATCATCTCTTAGGGTGAAGATCTGCTATTCATATCCAATCTATTTAGTATATTTTTTAAATAAAGGATAAAGGAGGAGATACCCAGTGAAATGAGAGATGCCCTGATGGTTACCCTCTTCAAGAAAGGAGATAAAGTGGATTGCGGAAATGATCATGTATCTCCCTGCAGGCAAAGTTCTGGCACAGATCCTTGCAACCTGCTTTTTTTTCCCCTTTCAGAAGAGAGTCACAGAGTGGTTTCTGACCATGTTGTGGGACTGTGGATATGATCTTCACAGCACAGCAGCTGCAAGAAAAGTGTCAGGAGCAAAAACAATCACTGTACGTGGCTTTTATTGATCTAATTAAAGCCTTTGATTCAGTGAATCACCATGCCCTCTGGACTGTACTCTTTAAGATTGGATGTCCTGATAAATACATCAGTGTCCTAAAATTGCTTCATGATAACATGAAAGCGACTGTTCTGAGCAGCACTTGCTCCCAGAGTGAACCTTTCAAAGTACAAATAGGAGTCAAACAGGGCTGTATCATCACTCCAACCATATTTGCGGTTTTTATTGCTGTCATTCTTTACCTAGTTGCTGGGAAGTTTACAGCTGGTGTTGAAATCATTTACAGAATGGACAGAAAGTTGTTCAGGCTTAGCAGGCTGAAAGCCAAGAATAAGATCTCCACAGCATCTATTGTGGAACTTCAGTATGCAGATGACAACGCAATCTTTGCCCACTCTGAGAAAGATCTTCAAACTATCTTGAATGTGTTTGCCGATGCTTACGCATGTCTTGGTTACACTCTTAATATCAAGAAGATTAAAGTGCTCTATCAGCCCTCTCCTAAGGAGGTATTACATGCTCCATCTATCAGTCAATGGAGTGGCACTATCTATGTCTATCATTTCCTCTGCCTTGGAAGTCATCTGTCATCCAAGGCAGATACTGATGCAGAAATACAACATCACCTGAGCTGTGCCAGTGTGGCTTTTCCTCATTTATGGCAAAGAGTTTTTGAAGATAACAACATTTGAATAGAAACCAAGCTTCTTGTTTATCAAGCTGTTATTCTCCCAACACTGTTGTATGGATCCAAAACTTGGACAGCCTCTAAACACCACCTGAAAGTCCTTGAAAAGCATGTTCAGTGCTGCCTTTGTAAGATTCTGAAGATCAAATGGGAAGATGGGTGTACCAATATTAGTATTCTGGAAGAGGCAAAGACCACCAGTATCAAGGCAATGATAATCTGACAGCAATTCCACTGGACTGGTCACATTGTCCAGATGCCAGACCGTCGTCTCCCAAACAGGTCCTGTTCTCTCAGCTGAACAAAGGGCACTGTAAGATGGGCGGACAATGGAAGTGTTATAAGGACTTGATGAAGGACAACTTACAAAAGTGTAATATTGACATTGACACTTGGGAGACACTTGCCCAGGGTCACTTAAAATGAAGTGAAGTCCTACGTGATGGTCCCCTGCAGTTTGAACTTGCTCGTGGACAAACCAAAGAGGACAAGAGGTGCAGGAAGAAGGAGACACTGGCTCCCAGTCATGGTCACCAGCCTTCTGCTGAGCCTGAAAACATTTGCCCGCATTGTAATAGAACTTATGGTTCAAGGATTGATCTTATTAGCCACCTGATGACCCATAACTCCCACGGAAGATGATCATACTTGGTAACGAGTGATCACCAGTCATCATCATCATAATTTAGTATATTAAGCTTAGTTTGCGTTTATTTTGTTTATTGCTAGGTAATCTGCTGTGATCTCTTTGCTATCACTTATAATTAGGGCCCTACCAAATTCGTGGTCCATTTTGGTTAATCTCATGGTCAGAGGATTTTAAACAGCATACATTTCTTGATTTCAGATATTTAAATCTTAAATTTCACAGTGTTTTAATTGTAGGAGTCCTGACCAAAAAGGGTGTTTGGGGGGGAGGGGTAGAAACAAGGTTAGTGTGGGGGGCAGGGAGTGGCGGAGGGGGGGGCGTGACAGTACTGCTACCCTTACTTCTGCACTGCTGCTGACAGCGGTGCTGCCTTCAGAGCTGGGTGGCCAGACAGTGGCAGCTGCTGGCTGGGAGCCAATCTCTGAAGGCAGAGCCACTACCAGCGGTAGCACAGAAGTCAGGGTGGTGTAGTATGGTGTTCCACCTTTACTTCTGCACTGCAGCTGGCAGGGTGCTGTCTTCAGAGCTGGGCGTCTGGCCCACAGCCACCACACTCCGGCCGCCCAGCTCTGAGGGCAGCGCAAAAGTAAGGGTGGCAATACCACAACCCCCCTAAAATAACCTAGTGAGCCCCCTACTCTGCAACCCGCTTTTGGGTTAGGACCCCCAGTTTGAGAAATGCTGGTCTCCCCTGTGAAATCTGTATAGTACAGGGTAAAAGCAAACTAAAGACCAGATTTCACAGGGGGAGACCAGATTTCATGTTCCGTGATGTGTACAGTTCCCTGTGCGGCGCAAGACGGGATAATTTTGGGTTTACACTCCTGAGGGGGTGCGTGGCTAGGGAGCTGGTGTCTTCCCATGCAGGGACTGGTCAGACAGCCTGCATGTAACTGCAGCTGGGTGTGTCCCTACCTGTATGTGTGCAGGTGAAAGTGCAGGCTGGAGGGCTTTGCAGATGGCCACAGCAGCACAGCGAGAAAGGGAGCCCAGGCTGGTGGGTGTGGGGGGCTCAGTGATACCCCAGTTCCAGGTGGCACCCAGGGGTAACTCATCACAGGCATATCCAGCACTCACGGGCGTGCGGCGCCTTTGTGGGGCAACACATCAGAGAGACGGCTGCAGTGCACTATTCACAAACAGAACACAACATACAGTCGGACACTGCCCCACCCCAGCCCACCAGTCACCGCACACCCAGCATACAACAACACAGGGACACACAAAGAGAGGGGAGAAATGACCCTTCTTGCTGCCTGGCTGCCCTGCCCCACCCGGGTCCTGAAAGAGAAAAATATAAAGCCACAGGCAGAAATTAAACAAGAGTACAGCTGGCAGGGAGGCGGGGGAGATAACCAACACCCCACCCCTCCCTGGGAGAAATATTGCGGTGCCTGTAGGAGACCCCTTCCAAGCCTCTTCCCCTGCCCTGGAAGCCAAATCAGATGAGAGACCTCTGCTAGCCCGGCACGGGGAGAGGGCACAAGTGGAATAGTGATTCTGAAGGGAATTTTACTTGTCCTAGGGGGTGGGTAACGTGATGCTTTTACTGGCTAGGAGGAGGAATATGGGACTGGAGGGGTAGGCTGGGCACCAAGATATGTTGGGAGGAGACAGACTATTGGACTGGGGATGGGGGATAGAGGATGTGGGGGAGATTAGAGCTCAGATACTCAGCATGGGGAATTTCAAGGCTGGGCAGAGATCTGTGCAATTAACAGTATTTTCAGTTTGCTGGTGCTTCAAAAATAATTATTGAGAAACCACAACATTTTGACAACTCATCAAGAAAAAAGGCTGTTTCAAGTTCAGAGCATTTTTAACATTTTTTAAAAAAGAAAATGGAAAGCGATTTTGAAGCAAAAAAGAATAATTTGCACTGGGAAAAAAATCAAAACATTTACATTTTTTGGTGGTTTTTTTCCCTTTTGACCAAAATGAGCCAGCAAAGTGGACACAAAACATTTTGATTTCAGTATTTTTTCCACAGAAAAAATGTTCTCATTAAAAATTCCCCCGCCCTGGCCCCAGTTTGGGGGGTAGGAACCTTTCCCCACCCCATCATTAGAAAGTGCTTGGGAAATACAGAAAAGGGTGGGTCTTGGGGCACTGGCACCCCCCGGGGACAAAATGGGGGCTCAGGACAGGATGATCTCAGCCCCTCACTAAGAGAGGGGTTGCTGTGGCAATGAAGGAGGTTTCCAGGCAGTTTGAGGCAGGATCAGCTCCTCAGGTATCCCAGCGAGGGGGCTGCTATGACTCTCTGGGGTAGCGTGAACAGGCCTTGTGAAGCCTCTGGGTTTTCCCTCCTCCTCTGCCTGCTCCTGCCACCGCTCTGGCGAACCCCATCTGCAGCCAGTCATAACTCCTATCCCTCCCCAGTCCTGTCTCACTGGCTCCCCTCTCCTCTGCATCTGCCCCTCAGGGACTTCACAAGGGCTGCAAGGGAAAAAAAACCCCAAGCCAGGAAACCCAAGGAGCCAAAGACCTAAGCAACCAAACAGGAGAGAGTCAGGATCCCAGCAGAGAGCCACCTCACCCACCCCTTCCCCATTTCACAACAAGGAAGGGACCTGGGGCATGGCCATGGGACCCATTGCACTCACTAGCTGCATAAAGGCCACTAGGTGGGAGCACCACACAGACCGAGCAGAGTTATGGATGCCCTATAGATTTTACTGGGCTCCTGTTTCCCCAACCTTGGGGCTAACTCCAGGCCACATGTATTTCCAAGGCTTCCCATTACTGCCAGCCAGAGGAGACTACGGATCTTGGCATGGGAGCAACCAGAACCATCCCTCCCCACCGCCTCAGAACAGAGCAGAGTCACTGTGATAAATGAAGGGGTGGGGGATAGCTCCCCTTTTATGAACACCCACCCAGCCAGTAGCTAAACAATTTCTCTTAGTAGCTGTTCTTTAATTGTTCTACCTGTTAAGGGTTAAAAAGTCTCACTGCTATGCATAGGTAAAAGGAAGTGAATGGGCACTGGGCCAAAAAAACCAATAGGAAGGCTAGAACTTTTTAAAATTGAAACAAAGACATTCCCTGCCCTTTGTCTGGCTGTTGTTGTTCTCCCCAGGGAGAGGCGAACAGGGCAATAGCTGCTATACTGTAAGAAACTTGGGAAAGGTATGAAAAAATTGTCAGTATCATACCTAAAAACTACTCATTTAAAACCCCAGATATGTAAGTAGATCAAGAAATGTCTAGGAAGACGCGATTAGGTTTATTCTTTTTATTTTGTTATGGTTTGTGGATTCCTTGTGCTAATCCTAGATCAGCGGTTCTTAAAGTGGTCGGGGGGTCGCCGACCACCTCCCGAGGGGTCGCGAGACCCTGGCACCGCTGAAAAGCTGCCGAATTGATTACTTCCAGATTCAGCGGCTTTTCGGTGGACATGCCGAGCTATTTCGGGAGCGCTCGGCATGTCCGCCGAAAATAGCAGCCGAATGCTGAACTAATCAATTTGGTGGCTTTTCAGCGGACATACAAGGGTCCGCCGTGCCGAGGAAGAGAGTTAAAATGGGTTGCGGTTCTCAATAGTTTGAAAACCACTGTCCTAGATTGTTTTGTTTTGCTTGTAACCTTTAAGCTGGACCCCAAGAAAGCTATTCTTGGGGTTTAATCTTTGTAGTTGCTCTTTTAAAATCTAGCAATAGCCTGAGTTCCCAGATGTATTTTCTTTCTTTTTTTATTAAAAAAGTTACCTTTTTAAAGAACAACATTGATTTTGTGTGTCTTAAGAGGTTTGTGCAGATGTTGTTTAATTAGCTGATGGTAAAAGCTGATTTCCTTTTTTCCCCTCTCTTCCCGGGGTGGGGTGGGGGGTGAGGAAAGGGCTTGAGCATACCCCACAGGAAGGAATTCACAAGTGGGCCTTCCTGGGCTCTCAAAGGGGTTCTGCACTTGGGTAATGGTAGCATCTACCAGTCCAAGGTCAGAGAAATGCTGTAACCTAGGAAGTTTAATACAAGCCTGGAGTGGCCAGTATTAATTTTTAGAATCCTTGCAGGCCCCCACGTTCTGCATTCAAAGTGCCAGAGTGGGGAATTAGCCTTGAAAGTCATACTAATGGGAATGTGTGTATTTGTGCCCCTTTCCCACCTTCCTGAGGGGCATTTGAAATGTGGCCAAGCCTGACTGGTCACCTCTGTTCCAAGATGGCCACACAGCTTGCCTTGCCCCCCTGCCATTGTGAACAGCTAGCGGCAGCGGACTTGGCTTCCAGGTCTAACTTAAGTTCTGTTTCCTTTAAGCATCCGAGTGCCAACATCATCTTCAAATGTGACGTGATAAGTATATGTACATATATCCAACAAACACCTAATAGATGAGTATATAAATTCAGGTCAATATCTAGGACAGGGGAGGGAAAACTACAGCCCTCGGACTGAATCTGGCCCATCAGGCCTTTAAATCCAGCCTGCAGGATTGCCAGCCCAGTGGCACAGCAGGGCTAAGGCAGGTTCCCTGCCTGCCCTGGCCCTGGCCCTGCACTGCTCCCAGAAGTGGCCAGCACCACATCCCTGCAGCCCCTGAGGGAGAGGGAGGGCAGAGGGCTCCATGCGCAGCCCTTGCCTACAGGCACCGCCCCCCACAGCTCCCATTTGCCAGGAACAGGGAACTGCAGCCAATGGGAGCTTCAGGGTTGGTACTCACAGGTGAGGGTAGCACATGATGGAGCTGCCTACCCTACCCCATCCCACCCACAGGAGCCACTGCCGGATATGCTGGCCACTTCTGGGCGCGGCGCAGGGCCAAGGCAGGCAGGGAGCCTGCCTTAGACCCGCTGCATGCTGCTGCCACCTCAGCCCAGGCCAGAGCCCGCATCTCAAAATCCTCCTGCACCCCAACCCCTGACTCTGAGCCCCTTCCTGCACACTGCACCCCCTTCCACACCTCAACCCCCTGCCCCAGCCCCACATTCATGACCCTGCATACAATTTTCCCACCCAGATGTAGCTGTTGAACCAAAACATTTGCCCATCTCCGATCTAGGGGGACTCCCCCATACAAACAGTTCAAAGAACTCATCTTATGGAGGGGGGGTGGGAAACAGACCTCTCCTCCCCTCCCAACATAACTCAACTCACCCCACCAAGTCTGACCAGACAGAGCCGTCCCTGAGGCACGGTTCCTTCACAGGTACAAGGAGATCATCTCACACAGTTCTGGACGAGGCTGGAGTAAACTTCACTTACTGAGACAGGGGGAACCAGACGTGGGTCTGAGCCAGTACAGAAGGGATCGGGGAGCGAGGGATTTCTCTCCCCCACACCCTACTGGATAAAGCTGAGCCAGCTGGACTAGTTCTGACTCAGGTGAGAATGGAGGGGATGAGGGACCCAGAGAAGACAGGGCCTGGTTCTGATCCGTTCATCATGGATTCCCTTCCTCTGCTCTAGTACCATTCACATAGCGGCTGGAATATATCATTAAGGAACTAGTTCTGCTCCAGCCCACTATGAACTGGCGCCAGGAGACTCACACCCAGCTAGTTCTAGTCCTGACCCAGTGTGGAACACATCAAGGAGACAGGATTTCCATCTCATTCCCTCAAGGCTCATATCCAAGCAGGCAGGAGACCTGGTTCTGACCCAGTGTGGGGTGGGACTGGGGAGACAGGCAAGCAGGCCTGGGAGGATGAGGTGGGGGAGGCGGGGTACCAGACCTGCAAACAGCACATTTCCAACTCACACTGAGCCCACAACATGAAAGCGGCAGTGACATGACAACACACAACTAGTCTCCTAGCCAGGCAAGACTAGGATGGGTTTGAATCCTTGGCATTCCCACAGGCCTTTGCAGTAGCTCCTATGCAGTGCCAGTGCTGCCTTATGGGACGGAAGCACTTCCCACTGGGTAGTGCCCTAAGAGGCAGTTCATTTTCACAGGGTTAGCGGTTCAATCCCCGCTCCCTTCCCAGCCAAATGCAACAAGATTAACATAACTTTGGGTGGGGGCAGCTCCCAACCAAAACCTCCAGCTACTTCCCCTGACAGATTTTGCAAGGCACTGAGTTTGCCAGACAAAATGCTGCAGTGTGTTATGACCAGCAAATTCAGAGGCAACACAAAGTAAACATGAGTTTATTTTCATATCAAAATCCAATAAAATATCTCTGGTTCAATGGTCTGGAGCTGCCACTCTATCTGGTCTCTTGCGCACAGAGCGCTCCTGGATTTAGGTCTAGCTCGCTATAGAGTATATGGGGGCTTTGTTTGGCATGAACCCACAGCTTCAGGGTTGTTTTTTTTAAATTAATAAATCTCCTTTTCTCCCCCAATTAAATTAAAACCAAAAAGTTTAGCTCTGAATTTCATGTTTCTTCCTCATGATTTTTCCTCGCTTTTTTCAGCAGGGGGACAAAACCCAAAACCGAAAATCTAAATGAAGCAAAAAAATTTTGATTCCCCAGGAAATTTTAAACAAAACAAAAATTTGTGTTTCGTTTGAAAAGCCGTTTTTCATCAGAAAAACTTCAGCCTTCCCTAGAATATATTGAATGCCATCTTCTTTCCAACACGCATTGATCAAGAGTCATCTGCGTGAATTGTTTTCAGAAAGAAAGACTCAGACAAACCTGCCCCAGTGCCCATAGGACACTCTTCTGCAATGTGAGAGACCCAACTTCAAATCTCTTCTTCATATCATGACAACAGGGAGATTAAATCCATGTCTCCAACAATCCAGGGGAGTGTCCTAATCCCTGAAAAGCTGTTAAGGGAGGTGGTACCAGTGCTTACTTCTCTGGTCATTTCATGACTCTAGACCAGTGGTTCTCAACCTTTCAAGAGGACTGCACCACTTTCAGGAGTCTGATTTGTCTTGTGTACCCAAAAGTTTCACCTCACTTAAAACCTATTGCTTATGTAAGCAGTGTCAGGAATGAGATATAGTCTGACATCTGGTGGCGAACTATGGGAATTGCAGTGAGTTTTGGAAAATAACTTTGGGGCTGATTCATTTGCATAGACACACCCACTGCGCCTAGCCTGAGCCCACAGCCGCCCACATGGCCACTTTGGCTGATGTGGGAGCCCCAGTTTCTATGTTATTGGGGCAGGAAATATAAAGTGATGTTACCCTGATTTGGTGAATGAAGGACTATGGACACATACTTGGCCCTTGTTATGATGGAGGGACTTGCCATCATCTAGGTAGCACTCACTGGGCAAGGGCCATGCGTTTCAGAACACTCTGAGCTGAAAACAGATTATAGGCTAGTATTTATGTTTTTTGGGGGAGAGACTTGTCTAGGGACCCCCCCCAGGCTCATTGAACTGTGCTTCTCTCTATTGTAGAATGTTAGAGCTAATTTTGATTTTCTGAGGAGTCTAAGTTCAGTCTGCTAATCTGAATTTTCTTTGAGTCTGCTGGTGTACCTGTGCTAAGGTGCTGATACTACCCCACCCCCGCCACTAAGAGCTGAAACCACTGAGCACTGTGTTAAGTGGGGGCAGGCCTAAAGGTGGCATGTTGGTGGCACCAAGCAATTTGGGCAGCTAGCAGAGCAAAGCAGTGGACTCAGCCGAGTGGTTCCTGGGTGCAGTTTGTGCAACTGGCAGCGGACTCAGCCGAGCGGTTCCTGGGTGCAGTTCATGTGGCTGGCGGAGTGGCTGGCACAGCAGAGCAGTCTGTGTGTTGACTAGCAGAGCCGTTTGTGCTGCTAGCAGAGTGACTGGCACTGCAGAGCTGTCTGTGTGTTTCTGCTAGCAGGACGGCTAGCGGAGTGACTGGCGCTGCAGAGCAGTTCGAGTGTCGGTGAGCAGAGCGGATTGCGGTGAGGGCTGCTACGGAACCCCACAGAGAGGCGGCGCAGTCGGCCTCGGACCACGTAAGGTGCCCCGTGCCCTACCCTCCATTTCCACCCAGGCTGGGAGGTAAGACTCTGCCAATTGACTTTTGAGCTCTGCACTGACCCAGAACAGAGACTCTTGGGCTGCTGGACTTTGGGACTATTGAGTGACTTTTTGGGGTTGTGGAACTCAAGAGCCAAAGGGAAGGCCACGGCCTATTTGCTGGGAGGGGGGCTTCTGGTTCATGGTTTGGTTTATTAACCTTGTTTGTGGTGTTTCTCCAATATAATGCCACATTGTTTCTCCCTGTTATTAAAAGGCTTTGGTACACTCAGACTCTGTGCTTGCGAGAGAGGAAGTATTGTCTCTTACAGACGCCCAGAGGAGTGGTATGTGGTTGTCCCAGGTCACTGGGTGGGGGCTCGAGCCGGTTTTTGTATTGTGCTATTGGAATGGAACCCCTGGATACTGAACTCGGCCCTTGTTGCTGCCAACTCTGATGGGCAGAAGGGTTACATTTACAAAATCAGACAAAAATACAAAAGTGTCACACCACACTAGCACTGACAAATTGCTGACTTTCTCATTTTTACCATATAATTATGAATCAATTGGAATATAAATATTGGACTTACATTTCAGTGTATAGTACATAGAGCAATATGAACAAGTCATTGTATGAAATGTTAGTTTGTACTGACTTTGATAGTGCTTTTAATGTAGTATGTTGTAAAACTAGGCAAATATCTAGAAGAGTTGATGTAGCCCTGGACAGCCTTTGCGTACCACCAGAGATATGCATTCCTCCGGTTAAGAACCACTGCTGTACAGCACTGCAACCCCGTGCCCTAGGTTGCAATACCCAGAGTGAAGCCCCAGGTCAAATGCCATGGGGCTAGGTGAGAGCAGGGCAGGCTCTCTCTCCAGCCCTACACCACTCAGGGCTGCGATTAGAGTCGCGATGCTGGGTCAGAGGGGGGCAGCAGGTATGATACCGTGGGAAATACACGAGCATAATAATGTGTAGCATTAGCCAGCCAATGGGTCTATCTGAAGGTGGCACACCCCGTGCTCAGTTCCCCACACTGCCCCAGACCTGCAGGAGATCCCCCAGTCTCTCTGTTCCCTGCTGTACCATGGGGATAACAGCACCGGCTTGCCTCACCGGGGGCGTGAGGCGCAGCAGAGCCTCTGAAGTGCTCAGATGCTGCATTAAGAGGGCAGCTTTGATGTACCCAAGCTTGACACGTCTCTATTCCTTAGGGCTCCCCCAAACTCTACCTGTAGGGACAGGAGGCTCTGGATATGCACGCGCTTTTATCTGGCCCACAAAAGGTTAACACTCAATCTCGCTGCTCCAGAGCGTGTGTAAACAGGAATAAATCTTCTCTAAACTGCCCATGTTACTTCTACTTTCCCAGCCCATCACTTCCTCTTGCAGGACAATTTCAGCAGAGGAAGAGCCTGGGTTAGGTTTCTAAAGGGGAAGGATGTGAGGGTGGGGTTCTGTGGATACCTGCTATTGACAACTTTTGGTTATTAGCATTTAGCATCATTGTGAGAACCGGTCCCATCCCATTGACTTCAGGGTTAATGGGAATCTGATGTGAGAACTGGCAGGCTGCTAGGTAACAACTTTATTTATTTGTCTTGCAGCCCTGTGGTCCGCAGCAGCCCTGCTTCCCACAGAAAGCCCAGGCTGCAGGCAGATGGGTGGGGCTGCAGCCAGGGAAGGCGGCACTAGGACATGCTGAGCACGGCTGCCCAAGATGTGGCAGGGGCTTTCCATGTGTGGGTGGCGGATTGCGGGGGATAGCGGGGGATAGCTTGGGTGCCTGCATGATCCTTCTCCCTGCACTCTCTGCGTTGTGCCTTGTGAGGACCAGAGGCCTGGGCCCGGCATATCCCAGCACCACCACTCCCTGTGGACAGCTTTGCTGAGCCAGATACGCAAGCCTGCTGCAACCCAGACCCAGGGTCTAGTCCATGCCCCCAAAGCTGCAGACTTACCTGAAAACAACTCAGCAAGTTACCTCTCCACCATCCAGACACCCAGCTCCCAAGGGGATCCAAACCCCAAATAAATCCATTTTACTCTGTATAAAGCTTGTACAGAGTAAACTCATAAATGTCCATCCTCTATAACACTGATAGATAGGCACTGCTTTTTGCTCCCCCAGGTATTAATGATTTACTCTGGCTTAATTAATAAACAGAACTGATTTTATAAAGTATAAAAAGTAGGATTTGAGTGGGTTTCAAGTAAGAACAGACAGAACAAAGTAAGTCACCAAGCAAAGTAAAGAAAAACACACAAGTCTAAGCCTAATACATTAAGAAACTGATTAAAGGTAAAATCTCACCCTCAGAGATGGTCTAATAAGCTTCTTTCACAGACTAGACTCCTTCCTAGTTTGGGCCCAATCCTTTCCCTGGTACAGTCCTTGTTAGTTCCAGTAGACTTCTTAGGTGGAAAGCAGGGGTGTTCTCATGACTGACCTCCTTTGTCCTTCTCCCCTGTCTCTTTTATAGCTTTGTCACAAGACAGGAAACATTTGTCTCTCTGGGTCCTCACCCCTCCTTCTAAATGTAAAAGTACCAGGTTTAAGATGGATTCCAGTGTCATGTGAGATGGTCACATGTCCTGTGAGACCCCTAATCTCCATTCTTCCTGGGTTGGTTCACAGGTACACAGGAAGGCTTGCAGGTAACTAAACCATTTACAACCAATTGTCCTAGTCAGAGGGAGCCATCGAGATTCTAAACCACCATTAATGGCCCACACTTTGCATAATTACGATAGGACTTCAGAGATAGGAGGCCCACACTTTGCATAATTAAGATAGGACTTCATATTTCTAGCTTCAGATACAAGAATGATACATGCATACAAATAAGAAGGATATATATATTCAGTAGATTATAAGTATTGTAATACCTTACAAGAGATCTTTTGCATAACACATATTCCAGTTACATCATATTCATATTCATAAGCATATTTTCATAAAGCATATGGAGTACAACATCACACCACTCCCTTCCCTACTGCCCACAGCCCTCTCCCCCACCCCCACTGCACAGCACCAGGGCTTCTGTGTGGGAGGCAGGGTCCTGGTAGTGGGGCTGCCCCACACCATTGTCTTCAGCGTGGGCTTTTTGTTTGTTGGCAACTTTTGGCTACTAGCAATGTTTTGCTGTGAACTGAGGAGTTACTAATAACCAGCATCCATTAGGTGTGTGTCTGTGTCTGTATCTATCTATACCAGGCCTGCACAACATGTGGCCTGGGGGCCACATGCGGCCCGCAGGGGCTCACTGTGCAGCCCGCGGAGGGTGAATAGGGGTGGGGCAAGCCAATTGGTGGGGTTGGGGGGAATTGGATGGGGCAGGGCTTTTCGGCCCGCAGCTGGGTTTTTTGCGGTAATATGGCCCTTGCTGCTTTCCGAGTTGTGCAGGCCTGATCTATACTATGTGTGTGTCTATATCTGTGTGTATGTCTGTATGTATCCATACTGTGTGGGTATATGTGGCTATATCTATACTATATGTGTGTCTATCTATATATTTATCTGTCTATACTGTGTGTATGTGTCTATATCTATCTATACTGTATGTATGTGTATCTATATTTGTATCTATGCTGTGTTTGTATGTGTGTCTTTATCTTTATCTATATTTTGTATATGTGTCTATATACCTATCGATATTCTGTGTGTTTGTGTATCTATATCTATCTATACTGGGAGCAAGAGACGTGCAAGGAGCTGAGAGTGAGATGGTGTGCTGCTGGAGGACTGAGGAGTACAAATGCTTTCTGGCATCCTGTGGTGAGGATAAACAAAGTGTTGGGAGGAGGCCATGTGGAAGTAGCCAGGGAGTTGTAACTGTTACAGGAAACATTGTAGACAGCTGCTATCCACAGGGCCCTGGGCTGGAAGCTGGGTTCCCAGGATCCCCCTTCTCCATTAGATATAAAAGGCATTGACCTGGACTGTGGGTCTCACCAGAGGGAAAGGTCCCTGGCCTGTCAGGATCAGCAGAGACTACGGGGATTGTTCTCCTTCCTTTTCCCCATGCTGGCCAGTGATGAGGTGACCTGAGTGAACGGCAGGCTTGAGTCACTAGCAAAAGTGGTAGCTGTGTCCTCAGTTTGGCCAATGTGGTAGCAGCCCAGAACACTGGATCGGGACCCTCAAAATCTAGGTTCAAATCCTAGTTCAGACACCAGCTGCCTGTGTGAGCCAGGCCAAGATGCGAATCTAGCTAGTGCAGCTGTGCAATGGGGTTGCCAGGGCGGGTGTGAGGCTACACTCTATTAATGCTTGAGAAGTGATCACGTACCCCACTAACGAGTGTGTGTTACAGGGTCCCCCTCTGTGCCCAACCCACAAAGGCCATGAGTTTATCACAACCCCAGGGTTGGGGGGACTTTTACCTCAAGCTGTAGCAGCTCTTGTGTTGATCTTTGTAGGTCCCTGGTGCAATCCCTGGTAAGGTGGCAGTAAAGCAATGGGGTTGGGGAGGGGAAGCAAAGGCAGGGTATTGATTTTAGGGAGGCCTAGGACCAGCAGCATTGCAGGGTCTCAGTCACAGCCAAGTGGAGGAGCCATGCAAAGAGCAGGGAAGCTCCCAGCAAGGCAGGACCAGCCACATCATGGACACAGCCCTGTGCTTGCTCCTTTGAAGCACTGGCAGATGGTTTTCCCTACTAGCAGCGTCTGTTTCCTGTGGGTGGACGGAGCGATGGGCTTGGTGTGCAACGGCTCCACCAAGATGGGGTGGCTGGGACAGGAGGTGTCAGGCTGAGGTGGTCAGAAAACAGAAGTATGAACTAAATGTGCCCTAGGAGTGAAACTTCCCAGCTGCATGGCCCCTCGGCACTCGTTTGGGTTTAATTTTCCAGCCCACATCCTCGTGCGCTCAGCTAGAACAACAAAGTAGGCAGGACACAAAATGGCTGCTGGGCTCCGCTGCTGAGGAACTTGCCCACACTGGTCTGCAGGCAGCTAGGCCTCTTCTGGGGAGTTGGCAGGTTTTAGAGGCTGTAGAGCACATGGGCTCCAACATCTGGCATGGAGCATGGCTTTACACCAGCCCCTGCTACCTCTGCCCTCCCCCATCACCACAGTGCCATGGTCTGTGGTGGGCAGGGGAAGAGCGGGCGGGGAAAGCAGGGGCTCATGGCTGGAGCAGAGCCAGGATGGAGAGTGTCTGAGGTGACTGGGAGCCTGGCACCAGAGGATCAGAGAGAGCAAGGAGCAGGGAGCATGGAGGTTTTGGGGGGAGGTGGGTAAGAGGCAGCTGGGAGGAGTTTGGGGGGGGCTGTTTATGGGTGTGAGAGACTGCAGCTTCAGGGAGTGTGGGCAGGGGGAAGCTGCCCTGCCTCTGTTTCCTAAATTTAAACACCCGCCCCCGCCCATATCCCCCAGCTCTCCTGCCTCTGCTACCAGTTGGCCCAGCCTGCCCCTGTTCTACACCAATCCCACTGTGAGTCACTAGAGGAGCTGGCTGCTTCCTTCACCCCAGGGCAGCTGGGGGCAGACAAGTCTCCTTGCTTTCAGCGGTGGTGCTGGAGGACTGATTGCAGGGAAAGCACCGCTCAGCTCCACAAGGAATGTGGGACATCCAGGCAGGGCTGCCGAGATGTGTGTTGGAAAAGGGCAAATGCAAGACTCAAATAAATGGGACCTGGCAGGTTTGGGGGATGTTTCCCCCGACTCCCCCACTGCTGCTCCTCCTCCTCTTCCTTTGAAACCATTTATAAATGTAACTCATGATAAAGTAAAAAGAACATGAGTACTTGTGGCATCTTAGAGACTAACAAATTTATTTCAGCATAAGCTTTCGTAGACTACAGCCCACTTCATCCTGTTCTTTTTACAGATACAGACTAACATGGCTGCTACTCTGAAACCTGTCACTATGAAGTGTGACCTCAAGTGTGTGCTTATAAGCTTACTTACTTTCCTGGATAGTGGCAGGCTGTTGACTGGTAGCCATCAAATATTTTTAAGCTACTAATGACAGTCTGTTGTGCCAAGTGAGGTAGGTTCGTGGGATACAGAGACAAATAGGCTCACAAGTGAGGTAGAATTCAGGCTATTTATTACATATAGCAGGCAAATAAAAAGAATGCAAGCTAGCCAATGCTACTAAGCAAAAATACGATCTTACTCTCTTCCTTTCTGTTGCCGGGAACTCCAGACAGGTGACAACGAAGGCACCCCCCAGGCCGATACGCAGCACCTCACCAGTCAGGTCTACGTCGAAGTTCCACAAATCAAAATTGGGGGGCTTATTTATACCCTTAACCCACAAGCTCATTAATTATACTTGTTTTGGTTTTTCGGTACCCAATTCTTATCAGTGTTTATGAATTCCTTTCTAGTTATCAATAGAGTTATAAGGTGCAGCTGCCCACTCTAATTAACTAAAAGACTCCCCTAACATTCCAAAGTCATGCTATCTGAGCAAGCAGGTGCATAAACCAAAACATTTGCCAAGGCCAAGGTAAGGTAAGCCAAAGGCCAGCAAAATGGGGACTTAGGCAAAGGTAGGCCAGAGGTCTGCTTGACCAAGCAAAAATGAAAATCTGGGCATGAAAAGGGCAATTGTACACGCCACTTCTAACTCCTCGTGACAATGTCTTCCGGTGTGTTTCCACTACATGGTTTTGTAGAAATGGGGGGCTGGAAAGATTCTCAAGAAGTCATCAAGCCCAGTCCCCTGCACTGAGGTAGGACTGATTGTCGTATTTCTCAGATTTACTGTAAACGAAAAAATAATGCAACTAGCTTGTGGGGAGCAGGGAATAATTTTTTGGGGGGATGCTCAAATGTTTTATAAGGTTTCAAGCTCCGTTGCATGTCGAAGTTGATGAGGAAGCGCATCTGTTCCAAAAGTTACAAGAAGCAGAAGGAACAAAGTACCTTCTCTGGTCTTTTTTTATGTCAAGCGTATTTCTGCATCATTATATCTGCCCTATGTGTACTTACAAACTTAATCAGTTTCTGTGACTAACTTATCTCTTCTGCTCCAAGCTGATACATAATATCATTGATGTTTGCATTGTCTGGTCTTGCAGTTTCAACAAGCTGTAAAACTGAATAATTTCATAATTTTGATTAGCTATCCTGTGAAATGTTGGGTATTTGATAGCATATATGAGCTGGAAGACATTTACCTTTCTGTATTTCTTAAGGTTTATTTATGAACTTTTTTAAAAAAAATCACATAAAAGAAATCCTCTTCCCATGTAGGTCCCTATAGACCATGATCAAGTCACTCCTTAGCCTTCTTGGGGATAAACAAGATAGATTGCGCTACTTGCATATCTATGCAGCCCATGACAGCGAGCCTCCGAGTTGACAGACCTGGGTTCGCAGGACTCTTGCACTAAAAACAGCTGTGCAGATGTTGTCACTTTGGCTGGAACCTGATCTCAGAAGCTTAGGGAGTGGGGTGGGCTTCAGAGCCTGAGCCACAAATGAACACTGCTGTCTACATAGCTTTTTTTTAGTACTGTTGACCTGGGCTTGGAAACTTCTGGCTGTGTAGACGTACCCTATAAGATTTTACAAACCTCAGATCACTCTTGTAGCTGATCACTCTGAACCCTTTCCAATTTTTCAATATCCTTCTTGGGGACACCGGAAGTGGACTCAGTATCCAGTCACAGTCTCGCTGATGTGCAAAGGTAACACCACCTCCCTACTCCAAGTTGATATTCCTGACTTAGAGTCAAGGTTCCAGCATTGCCCTGAAAGCTCATGTTCAGCTGATTATCTACCATGAGCCTGAAGCCCCTTTCAGTGCCGCTGCTTTCCGTGACCCAGTCCAGCCGTTGTTTGTGTCTGACTTACCTTCTTTGTGCCTAGATGCCTGACCTTGCCTTAGGCCATGTGAAAACAGACGTTGAAAGCTGCCAATACTGTGCTGGTGAGCCCTGTGAATGGGACCCAACATTGGATCCCAAGAAATGCCACCACAACATTAACATGGGCTTCCACATGGGCCCATCCTCACCGCTCTACCACAGACCCAGAGTTTTACAAGGGCACTGGAGAGATCCCCACCCCAATCGCAGGGTGGAACTGGGGTTTCATGTCTACCCCCCTGATGAAATGAATCTTCTTTTCTAGGGCCATGTCTACTCTTGCCCTTATGTTGGCAAAACTTCTGTTGCTCAAGCGCTATGTGGGTGGGAGGGAGATACCCTCCCACCAACTAGGGTGACCAGACAGCAAATGTGAAAAATTGGGACTGTCCCTATAAAATCAGGACATCTGGTCACTCCACCGCCAACAATGCTGCTGCTGCTCATTCAGCTGGTTTTATGATCTTGACAGAATAGCTCTCGCCCGTCGGCACAGAGCGGCTACACAAGTGAGCTTACAGTGGCGCAGGGGTATGGGTACAGCTGTGCTGCTCGTATAGACGACTGGTGTCTCCCCATACTGGGAGGGCACGAGCTAACGGGGAGGACACATAACCGCCCACGTCTCTCCCCAGCCCAGGGCCACAGCATTATCTGCGGGAGGGAGAAGCAGGAGGGAGCCCCGTCTGCTTGAAGGAGCCTAGCTGGGAGGCTCACTCACTGCCTGGGCTTGGCTGCTGGGAACAGGGGCTGTGCATGCCAGAGCCCCTCTTCCCCTCCCACCCCTTTTCCAGCATATTTATGGCTCACTTGGCCCCTGTCCCTGGCAGCCGAGCCCAGGCAGGAAGCAGGTTCCACTGCTTCCCAGCCACGATCTGTCAGGCAGACTTGGCTCTGTCCCGCTCCCGACCCAGCTGCCAGGGAGAGCAGAGAACGTGCCCCGGAGAGGCACAGGGAGAGGACAGAACCCTTCTCCCTTCCCATGCCAGCAGGCCAATCTGGGGGGAGGGGGAAGCACTGACCCCATATTCCCCCCTACACATTGGCCCTGGCTGTAAGCTGGTCAGTGTAGACCTGGTCCAGAGGCTGCCCGACTTCTGCTAGCGGAACATGCTGCTGTGCAACATTTTTCTCCCTGTCAGAGCCCGTTTAGGAGCACATTGGAGCGTTACCCCTTTTGGCCTGAAGAGCCAACAAACGGGTTAATTTACAAACCACAGACACTGACCACAGGAGGAACCAAAGTAACTGAAAACAGGGTTCTTGCTCACAGGCCCAAGCCACTTTCAGCCAGCAACCCTGACCCAGGACTTCTCTCTGGGCTCCTCCCCAGATGTCAGGAATAAGGCCCTGCAGCTGGGGTGGCTCAGTCTCCTGACGGCCTAATGAGCTACATCCACTAGATCGCCTGACAGTGGCCCCATCTGACTGGCTGAGGGAGCTAGCAGGCTGGTGCTCTTAAACCCAGCAGCTGCTCACAGTTGTGTTTGCCCAGTGCTGGTGCTATCTCCTGTGACTCTTTGTTCCCAGCCCAGCTCCTGCCTCACACCCAGCTCTGCTTTGCAGGTAACCTGGTTCTGACCATCAGCTCCAATTTCTGACTTGGTATCTGACTCCAGTTCTGACCTTGGGTTCCTCTTCCAGCCCACTGAGGCCTGCTCCAACCACTAGGCCTGACTCCTGTTCAACCACTAGGCACATCCACCCATGTCCTGGTCTCTGACACAGGGCCTCCCCATTGTTAGTGCTGCTGCTTTGCTTGCTTTCTCTGCTTTTTCTTCGAGTGATGGTCCCTTTTGTATTCCACTGGAAGGGTATGTGCCATGTACCCGGAGCCATTCAAAGTTGTAGTGTCCATTAGTCTGTACATGCGCCCTTCTACCACCTCATAGTTTCGACCCAGGAGCAGGGCCGACTGGTTGCACTTTCAGTTCCTGCTCACTGCCGCATGGTCCTAGTTGAAGCTTCTGTCATTTTCACATCCTTTGTGACGCAGGTTCCAAACTTAGCAAAAATAACTGTTTTATTTTTACTCCTAGTTTGTAGATACCTGGTTCTGTGGTAGTTTTTAGCGTTACTGATCGTTTTCCTAGTGTTTAAGGACTTTGGGATGCCACTTTGGAGATTTTTCCCACCAATTCCGTCCCCCCTCGCACTCACACCAGGGGACTGTCTTACTTTGTCTCACCTTCCCCCCCACACACGTACAAGGCCATCCTTAGGCATACGCAGCATACATGGCTGCATAGGGCACCATGAAATTTGGGGCACCAAATTACCCCAGATTTCATGGTGCCCTAAGCAGCTGCGAGCTGCATATGTGGCAGCACCAACCCTGGCGACCAGCCCTATCCTTTGGCCAGTTCCCCCTCAGGCTGTGCCCCCTGCAAGAAGCAGGGCCATCCCTAGTGGGGTGTGGGGCCCCGGACAACTCCCTTTGCCCTGCCTCTTACCCTTCCCCCCTGCAATGCTCCCAACGCCCCCATTCCACTCTTCCCACAGTGACCGCACTCATTGGCACCGGCAGGAAACAGAGTAACCCGGCCCCACCCCACTCTACTCCACTAGCTCCCAGCTGCGTTGCTCTGCTTCCCGCCGTCGGTGAGTGCGGGGAAAGGATCGCCCGCTGCGCTCACCAGCAGCGGGAAGTGGAGCGATGCAGCCCCAGCCCACTCCGCTTCCCTTGCCCCAGCCCCAGCCCCAGCCCCAGCCCCAGCCATGTGGCTCAGGTTGGGAAAAGGACCACTCCCGGCGCTCATCGGCAGCGGGAAGTGAAGCGCCGTGGCTGGGAGTTGGCAGAGTAGGGTGGGCTGGGGCCAGGCTGCTCACTTTCTGCAGCTTCCAGTGAGTGTGGGCGGGGGATCCCTTTCCCCAAACCCCCTCCCCCGAACACTGCTGGGGTCGGGGTGAGGGAAGCGGAGCTGGCTTCTCCCAGCCCCCTGCTAATCCCTCTAGGCCATTCTGGGCCTATGGGGCCCCCAAAAGTTGCCTCCCACCACAGCTCCTGCCTCCCAGGCCCTGCGGGGGAGGCCTGGGGCCCCATGCAGCCCCCCCACAGGGGAACTCTTTAGGGCACCCAAATGGCTAGGGACAGCCCTACACACACACATACACACACAGTCAAACAAGAGCCTCTGGAACTCCCTGCCCACACAACGCTAGTTACTGGGCAGACTCCACTATGCCTTGTTTTAGGTGGGGCTCCGTAACTGTCTCTTACAGCCATCTTAAATGAACTGTTCATTCACATCCATCGGTTTTAACCCGACCCATCGCATTATTGCAGGTCTGTGTTTCACAGAATAGCTGGTTCCCCCTCAATCCACTTACTTGCTTTTCAATATCTCACCACCTTCTCCATGTCTCTCTTCTGAGCTTTCCTTTTGTACAGGTCGATAAAGGGTTAACCGAGGCCAGATCTACACTACAGACCTATAGTGGCATAACTACGTCACTCACACCCGATTTCACTCCCTGGGTGATGCAGTTATCCTTACCCAATCATCCGTGTAGGCAGAACCATGGTGGCAGGAGAGCTTCTTCTATCAACATAGCTACTCCCTTTCAGGTATAGAAGTGTCTTCACTTGAAGTGCTACAGCAGTGCAGCTGCGCCGATACAGCATTTTAAGCATACACCTGCCCTGAATATCCTGACCCTGACACTGACACACTGTTACATTTAGTTACTATCTAGTCCATGACTCCCCTAAACACAGACAAGCCCTTTGGCCCAAAGGGACATCTCTCTAATAAGATTCCAGGATTGTCACTCGTTCTGCGTGTCACTCGGAACGCTAGACTGCCTGAGTGCATGTGAAGCAATGGAAACAGCTACAAACAAGGTTGCATGTTCTCCTTTTGTTTATAGGTTCAGTAATCACTGGGATTTGCAGCTGTTATCTGGTTGTTAAGTTCTCAGTCATTTTCAGCTTTTTTTTACCCACATCTTTACAAATCAAACCCACGTGACCTCACGGGCCTGCAGCTAGTTTTAAATCAAGGTTTCCCTGTGAGAGACCTTTATTTTGTTTTTCAACTTAATCCCAGAGCGAAAACACCACTGAACTTTTCCAGCTACTTCCGTGAGTGAATTGTTTAACCGGTTCTGCCAGATGGTCTGGGTCAGACTTCATTATCTGCTCAAACTCTGCAAACATGCCAAGTCTAAAAAACAGCTTGGTGCACTTCAATTTGTAATCATTTGCACTCAAGATCCAGGCTTTTTAAATAGTGCCTTGCAGACATGTCTGTGGTCCCGTCATAGTAGCTGGGCAGGCATGTACTTCTTATACAGTAGAACTCGTGAAAGGAAACTTATGATGGGACACCACCTTGCAGCAAATCCAGAATTGACACCATACTTGAAACACTGAAGCGGAGAGAGAAACTGTCCCTCGCTCTTGGCTCACGGCTAACCTGCTCTTTCTGTACAGCTGTTCAAGTCTGCTGTCTGCACATACGAAAGGATGGTGAGAAGGATGGAGAAGAGCTACAAGAATGATTCGAGGTTTGGAAAACCTGCCTAACCAAACAACTGTCAAAGGGCAAGTGGGATGTGACTTGCCTAACTCCCCAGCAGGTTAGTGGCTGAGCCAGAAATGGAATCCAAACTTCAAACTTCGCAAAGGCCTTTGGCAAAGTCCCGCAAAAGAGGTCACTACAGATGCTGTTGACAAATGCAAAGGAATGCATGCTGGAGGGGAAAAGTTAAGCTACTCCTGCACTGTACTGGGGTTTAAATGAACTGTGTCAGCTCAGGCAAGGGACGTGGGCGTAATACAGAGAGTGCAGTGAAAACCCCATGTTGCAAAAACTGCTTATTTCCTTTGGAGTTCAGTCCAATATACCT
>ML677536.1:1638287-1692517 GCA_007922305.1 Dermatemys mawii | reverse complement strand
ACTACAACATTCTAAGTTACATTTTCCTAACAATCATTTTCTTAACACCCACTCAGCACATAGCTGCAGTCAAACAAACAAAAAAGATGGGATGCATAAGAAATGGGATAGAGAATACTAAAATACTGGTGCCTTTATACCAGTCAGTGGTGTGGCCTCATCTGGATACCATGTGCAGCAGGGAAGGGCAATAATGAGAAAAATCCAGTGGCTGGAAAAAAATCTATTTTTTTAAAGATGAGGGATTGATATCTTAGGGAATGTGTGTCAGGTTGAATCATAGAAACCTCTATGGCATAGGTGCTGACTCTGTGGGTGCTCTGGGGCTTGCGCACCCATGGAGAAAAATTGGTGGGTGCAGAGCACCCACCAGCAGCTCCCTGTCCTGCCTTTCCACCTCAGCTCGCCTCTACTCCGCCTCCTCCCCTGAGCATGCCGCTGCTCCACTTCTCCCCCCTCCCTCAGGCTTGCCACGGATCAGCTGTTTGGCGTGGCAAGCCTGGGAAGGAGGGAAGGGAGGGGGAAGATGCAGAGCAGCGTTGGCGTCGGTGTGCTCAGGGGTGGAGGTGGAGGTGGAGCTGAGGTGAGCTGGGGCAGGGAGCGGTTTCTCTGTGCCCCCCTCAACTGTTACTTGCTGAGGCCCTCCCCACATCCGCCAAACCGCAGCTCATCTCAGCCCTGCCTCCTCCCCTGAATGTGCTGCCACTCTGGTTCTCCCACCTCTCTCCCAGGCTTGCAGCAAGCCCGGGAAGGAGTGGGGTGGAGGAGAAATGCGGCGCGTCTAGGGAGGAGGTTGGACCTGAGATTTGGGGAAGGGGTTGGCGTGGAGGGGCGGGGCTAGGGATGGAGTTGGGGCAGAGCTCAAGGTAGTGGGGGCGCGAGCACCCACCAGCACCGGCTAAAGCCAGCGCCTCTGCTCTTTGGGGCTGCCAACTGATGTGCCCCTGCTTTCCTGCCCTGGCAGCTTGGGGCTAGACTGGTGCAAACCCAGACCCAGGTCTGAACCACGTCCCCTAACAGCTGTAGGCTTAACAGAAAGCAGCTTAAGAAGCGTTCCTGCCTCTAACACTCAGATGCTCAACTCCCAGTGGTGTCCAAACCCCAAATAAATCTGTTTTACCCTGTATAAAGTTTATACAGGGTAAATGCATTGATTGTTTGTCCTCTATAACAATGATAGAGAGAGATGCACAACTGTTTGCTCCACCCTGTACTAATACATACTCCAGGTTAATTTAATAAGTAAAAAGTGATTTTATTAAATACAGAAAGTAGGATTTAAGTGGTTCCAAATAGTAACAAACAGAACAAAGTGAATTGCCAAGTAAAATAAAATAAAAGACGCAAGTCTAAGCCTAATACAGGAAAAAAACTAAACACAGATAAACCCTAACCCTCAGAGATGTTCCAGGAAGCTTCCTTTTACAGACTAGTCTCCTTCTAGTCTGGCTCCAGCAATCACTCACACCCGCTGTAGTTACGGTCCTTTGTTCCAGTTTCTTTCAGGTATTCTTAGTGGTGGAGACGCTCTCTCTTGAGCCAGCTGAAGACAAAATGGAGGGGTCTCCCAGGGATTTTTATAGACTTTCTCTTCTGGGTTGACACCTCTCCCTCCCCGTTGTGTAGAATCCAGTTACAAAATGGAGTTTTGGAGTCACATGGACAAGTCACATATGCATGACTCAGAACTTACAGGTAGCAGCCATTGTTCACATGTTACCTTAAACGTCCTCAGGGAGACTTCTTATGTAGATTGGAGCCTCCCAAGATCCATTGTCCATTAAGTGCTTCTTGACTGGGCACTTAACTTGCACATTCCTTTCTGAAGAAGCTGACCAAATGCTTTACTAAGGCTACTTAGAAGTCAAGCAAATACACAGCCAATATTCATAACTTTGAACACAAAAATGATACATGCATAGAGGGCTATGTTACATGGTATATGTAGCATAAACCATTCCATTTATGTCATATATCCATTTATAAGCATATTTTCATAAAGCCTTATGGGGTGCACCATCACAGAGGGGATGGGAAAGAGAGGACAGGATAGAAGCTTATAAAATACTGACTGGTCTACAGAAGGCTGTTCTCCCTGTCTCCTAACACAACAAAAAGGGAATAGTCAGTGAAACTGGGAGCTGGGGAATTCAAAACTCATAACAGGGAAAACTTTTTTGCACAATTCAGGATTAACCTGTGGAACTCACTACCACAAGATATTGTTGAGACCAAGAAGATAGCAAGATAGAAAAGGTGACTGGTCATTTTGGTAGATAACAAGAATATTCAGAATTATAATTAACGACAACAAAAATTGTGGCAGAGATATTCATGGCTTAAGGTGATCTCTAACTACTAGAGACCAGGATGAGACCTAAGATTACCCCACATCTCCTCCTGAGAGGTTCTTACAGCTTCTTCTTCAGCATCTGATACTGGCCACTCTTGCTGACAGGAGACTGAGCCAATCCAGCAATTCCTGTGCTCCTGTATTCCTAACCCAGGGTTCCTGAATTTCAGTCTAGTGCCTTAGTCATTGGGCAACACTGCTTTTCTGAAAGAAGAAATTTTAAAAACCCCGATCTTATGTGAATGAAGTATTAGAAATGTATTTAAATTAATAGAGTAAGTGAATGCACCAAACTCATGTGATTTCTTGAAGACAGAGGTCATAGAAAGTCCTTTATTCTTTCTGATTATTTAGGAGCATCAGAAACTGTTGGTGGCTTCTTGAACTTCCAAACCTAGATAGTTCCACAGACAAATTCTGCCCTTTTCTTTTCAGTTTCTAGATGTCCATGTAGAACAGTGGCCTGTTCTTCACCTGCTCTTTATAATATACTGAGTGGGAGGACAATGGCAGCAACACTCTAGAGGTTGGGATTTGGATCTCTGTGTGCTGTGGGGGGCAGTTAAATTTGGCTAAGTGATACTTCTCCTCTAAGCTGTTCAGGCAGTCTCAGGGTCACAGGCACAGGAAGGAGAGTCAGAAGCACAGTTATTTTCCCAGTCACTCTGCAGTGACTCACCAGTGCGATTGTAACCCACAATTCCCTCCTTGATTATTTTTTAGTGCAGATTTTAGGTACAGCACATTGATGGGCCTTTCCCTGGACAGTTGAATGTGGTTGCATCAGAAATGGCCTTTCATTGGGCCTTCTCGTGATTCCTTAACCTGCATGGGGGCAGCAGGAAGACAAATGTCACTGCTTCTCTTCCAAACAATCTCCCCTTCGCCACCCCCACCCACCATGCCTAGAGTCTCCAGGATTTTACCAACCCAAATTAGCTCTCTGCAAATAACATGGATAATTTTTACAGTCAAAAGGTAACAAATTTTACCTGAAGTTGCTATTGTGTGTTGTCCTTTAACCAGTGTGTCTACCCAATTTCTGTCCTCCCCGTCCAAATTGCACTCCCTAGTTACAAGTAGGCTGGGGGCGGGGGTACATGGATGGATTCATCCTAGTGGGCAGGATCCATTTACATACTTTTCTTTAAGAGCTGAATTTTCCTCTGCCGGGCTTCTGCTTTCTCTCCTTTCCACCTGTGCAGCCACTCTGCCCTCTGCTAGTGACAAAGAAAGGAATTGCAGGGTATTGGGATAGCTTTTCCGCAGGACCCACGGAGATTTTCTTGTGCATTCTCTCTCCCATGCCAGCCAGTGCCCTGCCTGAAGACAATGAATATATTTGTCCAAGCACAATAAAGTGAGCAGCTGCAGGGCTTACTCCACTGGCCTCGGTGTGGAGAAAGGGTTAAACCCGGCTACTGGGGCCAGAAGGAACAGCAGGAACACAGAGGAAATTCAGAGGAGCGGGATTTCCCCTGATGAATAACTCCTCTGCAGGTGACTGATCCGGGAGTTCCTGCATCCGCCTGTGCCCTGGTTGTTCTGCTGTGAGCAAAGCCAAAAAGCCCAACCGGAGGGGAGTCTCTGCTAGCCAGCCGGGTTGTTGGGATTTGCCTGCTGACCCCCATCCTCACCAGAGATGGACCCCAGGACATCCCTCTACCTCGTGCTCATCTTCATTGCCGGGGGTAAGTTGGGTTGTGCTTCCTTGCTGCTAACCTTCCCCTGCCCCGTTCCATAGGTGCCACCACTCCACACTCCTTGTGGAATCATTTGGGAGTCCTGGTCTTGGTGAAGAGGTGTCTGCATGCTCACTGCTCCCCGTTGCTGGGCTTGGCAAAGAGGCCAAAGACTGGGGCCCATGGAGTCTGAACCCTCCACTCACCCCAGTGTTGAGAGAAGGTGCTTTCTCCCAGGATACCCCCCACTCCCCGCACGCTTGGGAGGAGGTCCCTATACATATCCACAAAACCACCTCCTTCTCCTCCTTCAAAATTTTCCTCTGCCGTGATGGCATCTCAAACTTGACACCAGCCAGGCCACTGGCATGGTGAGACCCCTGCCCAACCTGCTGACAATAGGTTTGAATGATTTCCTTGCACTCCCCCATCCAGCTTCCGGCCTAGGCACCAACTTTCAGCTTTCCCCAGGGGTGCTGCCGTAAGTTAACTCTAAATAATGTAGTTTGCAGTATTTTAATTTCCTTTCACCCTCATGTCTTCTCCGTCCCCCTCGTCCTTGTGTCGTGATGGATTCTCCATCACTGGCCATTTCAAAATCAAGACTGGATGTTTTCCAAAAGATCTGCAGTAGGGATTTTATGGGGGTCATTCTCTGGCCAGTGTTATCTAGATAGTAACACTAGATATCACCATGGTCCCTTCTGGCCTGGACAGCTATGAATCTTGTCTGTCACCACCTTTTATGTTTGTCCATGTAGTTTTTAAGCAAGAGACCCCTTCTTTTTCATTTGTTGTAAAGCACCAGGCGAAATGCTGCTGCTATATTAATAATGATCATGTATGAAAAACTACTATTGGTAAATGAAGCAATCAGTGAAAATGATTAACAGTTATAGCAACCACTAGCTCACTCTTCTCCCTGCATGAGGGTATTGATACTGCTACGGTGATGCTGTTACACACAATCTTGAAGAGTCTTAGCATGTGAGCCAGTGTACAGTCTTAGCAGACATACCATTTTGTAATGTAATTTATTGGGGGAGGGGAGGGAACTGTTCCAAAGGGGAGGAGGGTTTGTTCTTCCCTGGGAACCTGGCACTGGTGCATAGCTTGAGATCCCTGACAGAGGGGCTTGGATGTGTGCTGTTTGTGACCATCTCTGTTCCAGGACTGGTGCATAAAATGTAGATAAACAAGGTGCATTAAAAAACCACACAGACTCCTTGTCACTGATTTCTCCTGCAATGAGCAACTAGTGTAATACTTACCTGCCTTCGGGATCGATGGGTGAAACATGCTGCTCTGATGTGTTATTCTCTCACATGCTCATTTCTTATCTGGTTCCTTCTCTTGATATTAGGTGCCTGCTCCCAAAAGAACTGTCTCTGTGCCCGCGGCTTTTGTGACGAAGGTTGGGTGCAGTATCAAGACTCCTGCTATAAGGCTGTGATGGAACGGACAAACTGGCACGAAGCTGAGGCAAGTCTGATAGCAAGGCCTAGTGGAAAGAGCCTCAGCCAGGGACATAGGAGAACTGGATTCTATTCCCAGAACTGTTTTGCTGGGTGACCTAGGGCAAGTCACTTGCCTTTCTGTGACTCAGTTTTCCCATCTCTAAAATGGAGATAAAGATACTGACTTCCTTTGTAAAGTGCTTTGAGCTCTTGTAACAGCACATGGCCTCTGCTCCCATCTTTCTCTGAGTGCACAGAGCATTTGGAGACACCCCGCTTGGGAATACCACATGTAGTTTGATTTACAGAGTCCCCCCGCCCCAGCTTTTCAGCACAGTGCAGCACCTTACCTGCACTAGCACATAATCCTCAGCCCCTTAGAGCAAGGACTGGAGAGGGAGGAGCTCTCTCCCTCCGAGATCTCGCCTGGGACTAATGCTGAGGGTACATGTGCACTGCGATTAAAAACCTCACTGCACCGTGTCTGAGCCCAGGTCAGCTGACTCGGGCTTGCAAGACAAACAATAGCTTTATAGCTGTCAGGGCTTGGGCTGAAGTCTGGGCTCTGAAACCTTTCCCCCCGTCAGGAACCTGAACATCTCCACTGCAATTTATAGCCCCATAGCCCAAGCCCCAGGAGTCCAAGTCAGCTGAGCTGGGCCAGCCATGGCCATACTGCAGATCTTTGACTGCAGCACAGACACTCTCCTCTGGCACTTCCTTCCTGGGCCTGTTCTACTTTCTGGGCAGCCCTGTAGCTGTCTGCAGCCCATCTCTGATCTGTCCGTTCGGCACGGCCTCGCCCCCTCAGCTTTACAGCTAGTTACTTGGTGCTCCGGTGCTCAGAGTGCTGGTCCAACTGCTGTCCCCCAGTGCTCAGGCCCAGACCAGCCGATGAGAAGCACTTTACAAGAGCTAGGGAGTATTAACAGCTGGGCACATCTGCTGAGCAGGAAGAGAGGGAAGGGACAGGAAATGCTCTTGAGGACACATTTTGGGAAGGCCACAGGCACCTAACCATGGCCCCATCCTCACACCGCCCTTTCCCTCCAGGCCACACCTGCATGCCGCCTCTTCTGTCAAAGCCCAGCTCCCACATTGCCTCTTCCCCCCACCTTTTAAAAGGGGGGGGCATGGCCCCTTGTCTCCTCTCCCCCCAGTCTAGAGTCAAAAGGCTATAATGGCACAACTGAAGCTGTGCTGCTCTAGCATAGACCCTTACTACAGCCACGGGAGGGGTGCTTCTTTCACTGTAACAAATGGATCACTCCCCTCCCTCTGGGAGAAACCAAGTCTGAGACGCTAAGAGACTTGCCCAAGGCCACCTAGTAAGTCTGTGGCAGAACTGGGAATTCAGCCCCTCTCTCTTCATGGCTATCCCACTGCCTTGACAAGACCACTCTCCTTCTCTAGGGCCCTGACCCACTCGTTGGGCATTTTTCCATTGATTTCTAAGTGTTTTGGGTCAGGCGCACTGCTTGCAACCTTGTGTGTGATTTGCCCTCACGGTGCCTTTTCAGGTGGCGTGTCAAAGCCACAGCAGGAATTCCCATCTGGCCTCCATCCACAGTGCAGAGGAAAACGACTTCATCTTTCACCTGATGGGCAAGCCGCTGGATTATACTGTAACCCTTCTGCCCATCAGAGCTGGCAGCAACAAGGGCCGGGTTCAGTATCCAGGGGTTCCATTCCAAAAGCACAATACAAAAACCGGCTCGAGCCCCCACCCAGTGACCTGGGACAACCATATACCACCCCTCTGGGTGTCTGTAAGAGACAATACTTCCCCTCTCGCAAGCACAGAGTCTGAGTGTACCAAAGCCTTTTAATAACAGGGAGAAACAATGTGGCATTATACTGGGGAAACACCACAAACAAGGTTAATAAACCAGACCATGAACCAGAAGCCCCCCTCCCAGCAAATAGGCCGTGGCCTTCCCTTTGGCTCTTGAGTTCCACAACCCCCAAAAGTCACTCAATAGTCCCAAAAGTCCAACAGCCCAAGAGTCTCTGTCCTTGGTCCGTGCAGAGTTCAAAAGTCAATTGGCAGAGTCTTACCTCCAGCCTGGGTGGAGATGGAGGGTAGGGCACGGGGCACCTTACGTGGTCCAAGGCCGACTGCGCCGCCTCTCCATGAGGTTCCGCTGCAGCTCTCACCGCAATCAGCTCGGCTCCGCTCCGCTGTCCTACGAACCGCTCTGCCCGTTGATCCGCTAGCTGCTCTGCTAGGTGACAGACAGACAGCTCTGCCGCGCCGGTCACTCTGCCCGCAGCACCCACGCCTCTGCTAGGTGACAGACAGACAGCTCTGCTGCGCCGGTCACTCTGCCCGCAGCACCTGCGCCTCTGCTAGGTGACAGACAGACAGCTCTGCCACACCAGTCACTCTGCCCGCAGCACCCATGCCTCCGCTAGTTGACAGACAGCTCTGCTGCACCAGTCACTCCGCTAGCCGTCCTGCTAGCCGACACACAGACTGCTCTGCTGCACCAGCCACTCTGCACTTTTTCCAGGTCCCCCCTACTTAAGACAGTGCTCAGTGATTTCTTTAGCTCTTAGGTGATTTCAGCTCTTAAGTGATTTCAGCTCACAGTAGGGGAGCCTTAGTGCAGGTGCACCAGTAAGCCCAAAGGAATTGTCAGCTCAGCAGCCTGGAACCAGGCTCCTAATGGAAGCAAAATTCAATTCTGACATTCCACAGTGGAGAGAGGCAGGGTGCAATAAGCCTGGGACACCCTAAGACAGAACCCTCACCAAAAGGTATAGGTGTTTGTCCACCACCTCTCTTGATCTCACAGTGTTCTGAAAACGCATGGCCCTTGCCCAGTGAGTGCTACCTAGATGATGGCGAGTCTCTCCATCATAACACGGGCCAAGTACATGTCCATAGTCCTTCATTCACATAATCACAGTAACATCACTTTATCATTCCTGCCCCAATAACATAGAAACTGGGGCTCCCTCATCAGCCGAAGTGGCCATGTGGGCTGCTGTGGGCTCAGGCTAGGCGCAGTGGGTGTGTCTATGCAAATTGATTAGCCCCAGACTTATTTTGCAAGGCTCACTGCAATTCCCATAGTTCACCACCAGATGTCAGAATATATCTCATTCCTGACACTGCTTACAATACTAAAGGGCAGGCCTACTGGATCGGCGCACACGACACTTTCAAGGTAGCTCCTCCCTCATCCGCCTGGCTCAGAGCAACTGAAACTTCAGAGCAATTGCTGAGAACAGAGAGTCAGACTGGCATTTCCACTTATACCAGGGGGACATCTGTGGGGTTGAGGGCAGAATTTGGCTTCCTGTGTCTTATATCGTGGGGTAGAGCAATGAGTGTTTGCCTGGATTAGGCAAATCACAGCCTCTCTTTGTGCCTCAGTTTCCCCATCTGTAAAATTAGGATAACGCTACTGACCTGCTTTGCAAAGTGTTTGGAGCTCTACTAATGAAAAGTGCTAGAGACGAGGTAGGTGTTACTGTTCCTGCGCTGCAAAGCATGCTGGGATACAGGGTGTAGAAAAACTGCAGTGGAAACTACAGCTGTTTTGTCACCTCCGCACTCCAGCTGAGGTTCAGTCTAAGAACCAGGCCCTGCTGTCTGAGCTTGCAGAAGAGTTGGGGCTGGGCGTGGCATGGCTGCTGCATGTGGGGAAGATGTGCTGGGATCTGGTGGAGGCTGGTGCGATCCCAAAGTGGAGGTGAACGCAGTGCCAGCTTAGGGCTGCAGGTGAGGGTTATAACAGAGCTAATTCAAGGCAGGTGGGCACTGCTCACCCTGACAGACAGAAGGATGGCCTAGTGCTTAGAGCAGGGCAAGGGGACTTGTGAGTCCTGGTTTCAGTTCCTGGGTCTGCCACTGTCTCTCCATGTGACCTTGGTACAGGCACTTAATCTACCCTGTGCTGAGTTCCATTATCTGTAAGATGGGGAGGACCCTTCCCCACTCCCTGGGGTGGTGTGAGGCTGACTCTATCAGTCCTGGAGAGGGCTGCAGTGAGGAAGAAGCCTCCACAGCTGGGTAATTAGGCATAGCTGAGGTGCTAGAAACAATATTGATGCCTCAGTGGCTTTTGCTATATCTCCTCTCCCTGGTTCAGTCACTAACACCATCACCCTTCCTTTAGGAGGGGTCTTTCATGTGGATGGATGGCTCTGAATATGATTTCCAGACATTTCCTATAGGCCAGCCCGATGGCCTCCCGAGAGAAAACTACCTGGGCTCTTGGATCCTGGAAAACGGTGGGGAGCTTTATCCTGGGATCAGGGGGTAGATGCTTGGTGGCTCGGTTTGGTCAGGGCTGTCTCATTATCTCAACCTCCTGACTCTCACCAGAAGATCTTTGTCCAGATTTAGATCTTGCTGGTTGGCTGGACCATCCGATCAAATCATTGAACTGTCTGGTTCGGTCCCCTGCCCTAGCAGCTCAGTCCACTGACCTACCTGCCTCTGAGTGTGGCTTACACCAAATACTTCAGAGGAAGGCAACTCCCTCCTCCCTCCAAAACCACCCCAATTCAAACAAAAGAGGCTGGCCAGTTTCCTGGGGGAGGGCCCACCCCACTCAGTGATCAGCACATGCACCTAACCCTGAGGACTGACAACTTCAGCGCATTGTGACCCACTTTCAAAGTGAACTCCACACACAGAACAGTGTGTGATCACCTCGGGCTGGGATCAGCTCCAGCCCCCGCCCCATGTGCCATCAGGTATAGAAGAGCTTGGCTTGTACTGAGCATGCTCAGTAACATTACCAGAGCTGGCTGCCTTCACTCCGCCCCTCCCCACGCACACACACTATTGGCAGGCATGGGTCACCCAATTACACCAATTTGCACTGGAGAAATTGACAACCCACGATGCAAAGCAGCAACGGATCAGAGCAATGTTGCTCTCAGCCTCATCTAAGTTCCCACTAGTGTTCTCCGGTGTCTCATCTATCTCTCTGTCTAGTCCTCCCAGTCATGACTGAACAGATGCCCGCCCAGGTAGAGTGCTTACATTAGCTCTCACATGCAAATGATTTCCCTAGTCGTGGAAGTGCCCGTTCCTGCCAGCGGGTGGTCTGTTCCTGGGCTGATTCCTTCTGACTCCATCTCTTTCAGGCTTTGTCACCTGGAATGACTATGACGCCAGCTGGTCCTTCCCGTACGTTTGCAAATACACCCTGCGGAACAGGTACCATCCAGCTTCACTCCCACTGGGGCAGGTTCCCAGGCAGGCAAACTCTAGCAGGGGTTGAAAGTGTCCCGGTGACTGTTTGGGCACCCACAGGGCCCTGTTGTTGTTTATATTGCAGTTGTGCTCAGGCTGAGCTCCACATGCAGCGATGGCAGTGTCCTGCTTGCACATCGCCTGCCAGGAAAGGGACATTTCTAGGGAGCTTAGTCTCCAGGGCTCCTTTGGCCCATGGGTGGGGGACTGCTGTGAGACAGGCCCCATCCTCCCAGGCTGAGATCCACCAGCTCAGGCAGGAGCCACTAAATGGCCTTCAAACAGAGCATCTTAGTTACTGCTGACCTGAAACTGGCCATACTGGCTTTAGAGCAGGGGTGGGTAAACATTTTGGCCAGAGGGCCATGTTGGGGTTCCAAAATTGTATGGAGGGCCGGGTAGGAAAGGCCGTGCCTCCCCGAACAACCTGGCCCCTTCCCCGTATCCAAACCCCTCCCACTTTCTGCCCCCTGACTGCCCGCCTCCGAACTCCCAACCCATCCAAACCCACCCCCATCTAACCCCGCCTCTCCCTTTCCCCTGACTGCCCTGACCCCTGTCTGCACTTCTGCCCCCTGACAGGGCCCCCTGGGACTCCCATGCCTATCCAACCCCCGCTGTCCCCTGTCTCCAGACTGACCCCCCCAGAACCTCCAACCCATTGAACCCCCCCTTCCCTGTCCCCTGACTGCCCCCCCGCAGGACTCCCTGCCCCTTTTCCAACCCCCTTCCCTCCAGCTCCTTGCCCACTTACCATGCTGCTCAGAGCACCAGGACTGGCAGCCGCACCACCCAGCCAAAGCTAGACACGCCGCCGCACTGCCCAGCAGGAGTTCACAGCCCAGAGCACTGGTGGCAGGGCGAGCTGAAATTGCGGAGGAGGGGGGCCAGCAGGGGAGAGGTTGGGGGCTAGCTTCCCTGGCCGGGAGCTCAAGGGCCAGACAGAACGTACCCATGAGCTGTAGTTTGCCCACCTCTGCACTAGAGCCTCAGATGGGAAAGGCCTTGTATCCCATTTCCTGACCCCCTAAACCTGCCCGGACTACCCTGGGGCCATGTTGGAGCTAGCACACCCTTCAGGGCAAAAGCCCCATTTCCCATCCCCTGAACCAGCTAGTGTCCTGCCCTGGAGCCAGATCAGAACTGGCACCCCTAGAGAGGAAAAGTCCCATGCACATCTGGGCACCACAACCAACAGCTGTTTCTCTTCCTCTCTGCCTCTGTCCACAGCTGCAGGGACCCACCCTGGTAATGGGATGTGGTGGAAGATGTGGCCTGTATCCTGCAGCAGAGGCTGCATCACCTTCCAGTGCTGTAACTTCACACCTGCATCAATTTACTGCCGTGTCCTTATCCTGGCTTGTGTTCTGGGTAGAACTGGGCAAATCATAGGTTTGGGGTTTGCTGGGAATTTCTGAAAACATGGGGGACAGGGGATTCATTTTAGGACACATTGAAATTTTTTTAAAAAAATATTCTGCAATTGGGGAAGTGGGGGAATCATTTTGGGACCAATGAACATTTTGTTTTGATTGTGACCATTTTAAAACTCTTTGTTTTTAAGTGAACTAATGGCCATTTCAACAGGAAAAGTCGTTTCAGATCAAACACGCCAAACGTTTAGATTTGTTCTGGGGTGGTTTTTAGTTTTGACCGATCCACTTTAATGAATTGTTTTGGCTTCACTAAACGGTTCAGTTGCACCAAACCTGCATTTTTCACTAGAAAAGGGACTGGTCTGAAAAACATCCCCCAACTATATCCCCCTCGGTCCCAGCTGGCGGCTCCTGCTGGGAGCCATTTTCCTGTGGGAACCCGCAGCAGGCCTGACACCAGGGGAACAAAGGTCACAGTCTCTTTGGACTCCAGAGCCACCCAGCTGTACCTGCGCTCTCACTGGCATGGCATCGTTCAGTGATTCTGCTGATACGAACCCGCTTAGAGAGCTCCTTGCTCTGATCCCTGCTTGTCTCTCTCCCTCCCCTTCCTCCTGCTTTATACATGTACCTGGCCATTCAGACAAATGTTTGGGGCCTAAACAAAACGATCAATAAAAAGGCCGCGTGCCCAGCAAACAAATGTAGTAGTCATTGTACAGCACCTGACACAATGGGGTCCTGACCCTGACCTGGGCTCCCAGGTGCTACCGTAATACACCTAATAGCATAGAGCACCTGCACAACAGGTCCTGTCCATGACTGGATCTCTCCCAGGTGCTACCTAATTCACCTAATAAATAATAGTGCCCATGACAATGTGGCGCCCCTAAGGCTCAGTTCTGCTCCTGAATGGCTGATGTTTTTAACCCCCAAAGCGAGGGCGAGGGGAGGAAATGGCAGCGACCTGTGGGGAACGGTTTATGAAACCGCGGCAACTTTCCCAGGTGGAACACTTGCTCTCTCGCTCGCAGAGTTGCTTGGGGACGAGCCAGGGCTCCAAATTTCCTCTGGATTCTCTGAGATTTCAAGGGACAGGGCAATTTCTACGCTCCCCCGCCCAGCTGCATTCCCCATCTCAAGTCACCAACATGACCCGATGGGCTCAGCTGAGTCCCTGAGGTGGAATTGCTCTGGCAAGAGTTGTGCTATGTCCACTCCACTGTGGGTATGATCCAGAGCGAACTGCAGGGCCCGTATGCAGCCGGTGACACTGGGGCATTTCCCTGGCTAAGGGACGTGTGACATCTGCAGGCCCAACCCGACAGCCCCAGGTTACAAGGTGCTCCATGTGGAGACTCTTCTCCTGCGGGGAGGCAGCGTTTGCCCCACGGCAGGAAAACGAGGGGTTCCTCCCCTCAGCCCCCCTACATTCCCTGATCCCCCCTGGATCAGGCCATTGGAAGCCTGCAGCTGACTTGATGGCAGCATATACATTCTGCCAAATGGGGGACCGGCAAAGCCCAGGTACTGTCGGGCTGTCTAACCTGGTGGAGAAAGGCAGCACATGACACACTCAAGGTAGAACCGAGGTGCGGCTGTTTGCCAGGCTGGCTGAGTAACCCTGGGACAGCTGGCCAAGGGAAGAGGGGCCTTCAAATCCAGCCGGGAGGCTTTCGGGGAAGATACTTCAGCCAGTCACCATTATTGGGTGCAGAGCAGGGGAAATGGGTGAACTTTAAGGGCTGTGATATATGGGAGTTCAGACTCAATGATCTAATGATCCCTTCAGGCCCTAAACTCCATGAGTCTCTGCAAGGTCCTGCACACTCGGGTTTGACTGGGCAGGTCTGTGCTGGATCTTGGGCTCTATGGCTCTACTCCAGGACCCTACCAGCCAAGAGAGGGACATCTCCCCCAAGATGCCCCACTGCAGGATTGGGACACCTCAGGAAAGTCAATGCTGTCTCTGGAGCAGTCTCCAGGGAGCCAGTGGGGGATGATTTGTGCCCCCTGTGACAAGTCTGCCCATGGGTCCCAATGAAGGCAAATCACTGTATAAACAGGGGGCCTTGCCATCAAACGTTGGGTTTGTCCTGCCAAGACTTCCCTAGAGCTTCATGTCAGAACTGACAGAACTTGGCTCCTACCTACCCGCAATCAACCTAGCTGGGCACTGGATTGATCCGGACTCTGGATTGGTAACCATAACATTGACAGGTGGGGGGTGTGTGTGTGTGTGTGTGTGCGCTAATTGTTGTAGCTTCAATAAACACGGCATATTGCCTTTTTCACTGAAAAAGATCCTGTGTGTTCTTATAAGCATAACACAGTGGCTGCTGGGAGCTAACCATGACCCATCCCAGCAACAGCATCCCTCCAAGGGGTTGTCGCTTTGCATCCTGACACCCTGGTGTGTCAGTAGCTGCACTGGGCACCCATAGCCTTGTGCTTCATTGTCCTGTTCTGAGCTCCTAGCTCGTATTGAGGTGTTTGCCTCAGACAGGTTGCTAGCCAGCCTCACCTAGGATGCGAGCTCTTCCTGGCCCTGAAGGATGGGGTCACCGCAAGGTGGAAGGTGGCCCAGTGTTTGCAGGGCTGGCTTGGTGCTGGGAAATGAATGGCAGTGCTTCCCTGGGGCTGTGGTACTCACCACAAAGTGTCAGCCCAGAGCAACAGGCAGGGGGCACAATGCCCTCTGGAAGACTGTGGCCACAAACTCTTTGGAGGAAGAAACTGCACCACAAGCTGTTCATTTACCAGGGTTAGCTGTTTGGCCCGAGCCATTAGCTGATGTTTGGGGCCTTGTTTCTGTTACCACTGGCAGTCCATGAGGTGAGTCAAGTCCATTCTTTGGTGGCATCTTGCATATCTCCAAAGAATGTAACACAGTCCTGACAGCAGCAGGCAGCTTCCTTGCCAGAAATCCCCACGTCTGCCTCTCCATCGGGCTCTCTGCCCAAGAAGCCCAGCAGCTCCTTCCTCTCAGGGCCACGCTCACAACTGCTGCTTCTGGCTTTGTCTGTCTCCAGCACACATGTGCTTCTAAACCAATCCCTTGTCACAGGGACTGATCAGCTGCTTCCTGATTGGGCTTGAGAGGGCACCTGGGCCTTAGGCCAGTCCACTGGAAGCTGCCTGAGGAGGAAAGGAGAGGCCCAGGAGCAGCAGGGGAGCAGCAATACTGAGACCTTTGGGCATTGAGGATGCAGCATTTTCCAGGCAAACCTGATTTCAGTTTCTGCGCTTCCTCCAGCTCTCAGGCTACTCAGGATCCTTCCCACCAGTTGCCTCCAGCTGACCACTATTGTGCACAGTGACAGAGCACAAGTAAGTGTGGAAAAATGTAAGTATTCAAGAAAGCAAGCAGGGGAGGGGCTGGTCTATTATGTGGCCTTGTGGATGGCGCTGTTGACTGGAATTCAGGAGATGTGACTTCTATTCCTGGCTCTGATGTGACACTTTGGGCAGGGCACATCCCCTCTCGGAGCCTCAGTTTCCCTCTCTGTGAAAAGGGGATGCTAATTACTTTGTGAATTGCCTTGAACTCTCCTGATGAAAAGTGCACCATAAACACTAGAGATGACTAATCTGGTCTACAGCCTTAAATACAGAGCTCCGTCCCAGCTCTCCGGTTGTACTAGATGACCCTGAAGTTACAGGCTGTGGTGCAATCATGGAAATACCCAAGGAATCCGCGTTAAGGTGCTGCATCGTCCCTTAGCTTTGGCATCTGCTGCCTTGTCAGTGCTCAATCTTAATGCAGTATTATTTTTAACTGAATGAATAAAATACATTCCCCATTAGGCCAAGTCTGTGGAATGCTCCCTAGGGATTAGGTCTTGGGTAAAACAAATGGTGCTTGTATCTTGAAAGCTTTGGATTTCATCAGATACATTGTTCTGTTTCTGGTCTGTCACTGTCGTCAGGATCAGACAATGCTCCCATTGTACATTTCATCACTCTTCACGCTTCGCAGTCTTAATTCCCAACACTGGTAGAGCTGCGACAGCCGCGATCAGAAAAATGAAGAGACTTCTCAGGGCCTCTATCTACACACCCTGCCCTTATCCTATTCCTAACATTGTTTAGTTGGGACAATTGTTAATTACTCCATAATTATGACATCATAAGTAGGGCTCTATCAAATTCATAGCCATGAAAAGCATGTTAAGGACCATGAAATCGGGTATCCCCCATGAAATTGTGGGAGGGGAGAGCACGGGGGAGGGGAGAGGCATCGCAGTATTACCCCCCACCCCTTACCTCTGCGCTGCCGTCAGAGCAGGGTAGCCATAGATCAACAGCTGCTGGCCGGGGACCTAGATCTGAAGGCAGGCAGAAGTAAGGATAGCATGGTATGCAATTGGGGTTATAACACCAATTCTAAATTTTAGCATACAGCTTAATTAGGGTGACTTACAAATGTTACAGTTGTACAGTACAGTTAGGGTGACCAGATGTCCCGATTTTATAGGGACAGTCCCGATTTTTGGACCTTTTTCTTATATAGGCTCCTGTTACTCCCCACCCCATCCCAGTTTTTCACACTTGAAGATATATATTTGTAAGCAGTGTCAGGAATGAGATCTATTCTGACATCTGGTGGTGAATTATGGGAATTGCAGTGAGCGGTGGAAAATAACTTTGGGGCTGGTTGATTTGCATAGACACACCCACCATGCCTAGCCTGAGCTCACAGCAGCCCACATGGCCACTTTGGCTGATGTGGGAGCCCCAGTTTCTATGTTATTGGGGCAGAATTGATAAAGTGATGTTACTCTGATCATGTGAATGAAGGACTATGGACATGTACTTGGCCCTTGTTATGATGGAGGGACTCGCCATCATCTAAGTAGCACTCACTGGTCAAGGGCCATGTGCTTCAGAACACTCTAAAATTGAAAGGCTGTGAGCTGGTTTCTATAGCTTTTGCTGAGAGACTTGTTTAAGAGTCCCCCCAGGCCTATTGATCTGTGCTTCTCTCTACTATGGAATGTTAGAGCTAATTTTGATTGCTTTAAGAGTCTATGTTCAGCCTGCTAAGCTGAATTCACCTTGGGTCTGCTGGTGTATGTGTGCCAAGGTGTACCCCCCCCACCTAAGAGCTAAAACCAGTGAACACTGTGTTAAGTAGGGGTAGGCCTAAAGGTATGTCAGTGGCACTAAGCAATTTGTGTAGCTAGCAGAGTGAAGTAATGGACTCAGCTGAGCAGTTCCTGGGTGCAGTTTGTGTGTTGACTGGTGGAGCTGTTTGTGCTACTGACGGAGTGACTGGCACCACAAAAAGCTGTCCGTGTGTCGGCTAGCAGGACGGCTAGCAGAGTGACTGGTGCTGCAGAGCAGTTTGAGTATCGGCGAGCAGAGCAGAGCGGATTGTGGTGAGGGCTGCAGCGGAACCCCACAGAGAGGCGGCGCAGTCGGCCTCGGACCATGTAAGGTGCCCCGTGCCCTACCCTCCATTTCCACCCAGGCTGGGAGATAAGACTCTGCCAATTGACTTTTGAACTCTGCACTGACCAAGAACAGAGACTCTTGGGCTGCTGGACTTTTGGGACTATTGAGTGACTTTTTGGGGGTTGTGGAACTCAAGAGCCAAAGGGAAGGCCACGGCCTATTTTCTGGGAGGGGGGCTTCTGGTTCATGGTTTGGTTTATTAACCTTGTTTGTGGTGTTCCCCCAATATAATGCCACATTGTTTCTCCCTGTTATTAAAAGGCTTTGGTACACTCAGACTCTGTGCTTGCGAGAGGGGAAGTATTGTCTCTTACAGACGCCCAGAGGGGTGGTATATGGTTGTCCCAGGTCACTGGGTGGGGGCTCGAGCCGGTTTTTGTATTGTGCTATTGGAATGGAACCCCTGGATACTGAACCCGGCCCTTGTTGCTGCCAATTCTGATGGGCAGAAGGGTTACATATTTATGCCTGTGTCTGTAATTTTCACTCCATGCATCTGAAGAAGTGAGTTGTTTACGCACAAAATCTTATGCCCAAATAAATCTGTTAGTCTTTAAGGTGCCACCGGACTCCTCATTGTTTTTGTGGGTACAGACTAACACGGCTACCCCTCTGAAATCCATCCATAAAATCTGCTATTTATGCCATGACCAACCCACAAAAAATGTGTGGTTTCTCCATGATTTAAGTAGACCCTAATCATAAGTAAAGTTGAATTGTTACTACTGATTGTATTGCTTCTCGGCTCCTTAGTGCTAAGATCAAGCATTGTACTTGGAGCATATTATTCAGACACTAGATGTTTCTATGCAATTTATTGAGTTCCAAACAGGATGTTGGTCCCGGTAAACAAACGTAACAAATCCGGAACTCATGCCAGGTGGAAGCCAATTTGTTTGGCACTAGTTGTGGCTGTTTTCTTTCTGCTTAAGAATGGTTAGACGTCCCTGGATCACAACCACACTAGTAAGAGCTATTGTGCTAATCTACAATAATCCTGCTTTGTGCTACCTATGACACATCCCCAACACTGGATTTCCACTTCTGGAGACCTAAGAAGGAAGCTGTAGCTGGGCTAGGTGAGACGAGCTTAGTCCGTGCCCTCATTTCTGGACCACTATTAAAAATCAAGGTGTGGTTCCTGCTGCCTCATTGTCTTGCTCTCCCCTGTGTCCTCGATCGTTCTCTTCCAGTCTATGCACAATACAGCTGCTGCAGCTTGCCACGGCCAATCATGGAGATGGATCTAGGCACTTTGCATACAAGAGCAGGCTGGGAAATGCCTCCAAGGACTGCAAGGAACCTACAGGCTCTGGCAGCTGAAGAGCTATGGAGCAAGGGACTTAGGCCCATATCTCCACAGATACGTCAGTGCCCAGCTCCCATAGGTTTTAATGCCAGTTAGGTGCCTAAGAATGGCTTTGAAGATCTAGGCCTTAGACTATCATCCATCCATAGGCCTTAGTAGCCGCTGTGACCTTTGCTTAGGAGGTCAGTGGGGTTTTCTAGTGTAGTCCTCCTGACTGCAGCTGTTTTTATGTACAGAAGGACCAGGGTTCAAGCCCCCATGGAACTATCTGGGCCCTGGTGCCAGAGCTTAAAAGCTGATGCTGCAACTTTCTGGGCTGATTTTATGTCACTGGGGTAGACTATGTTAGTGCCCACCCCTCTTCTCGGCCATCCTGATTCCCAGAGGCTCTTTCCCAGTGAAATGCAAGGGAGTACTGTGGCCTAGAGGATGGGGCATTTGACTGGGGCTGGAGCGACCTCGATCTATGTCATTGGTTTCCTGGCCTGGGGCACGTCTCTTCACCTCTTTGTGCCTCAGTTTCCTCGTGTGTATAACAGGGAGAATGATGCTGACCTGCTCTGGAAAGCACTTTGCCATCTGCTGATAGTCAATGAACTATACAAGGGACCCCAGGCCTGTGCTGCCACCACGTGGCCACTGTCTGCACTGCTGTATCCCTCAGGCCACCGGCAGCCTGGATTTCTTGGTGAGTCCAACACTTGCTGGTGAGGTCCTGGTGTCCCCACTCTGCCGCACAGCTGGGACGGGGCTGCTGAGGTTGTAGGTGCAGAGTGAGTCCCTTGCTCGGGCCCTGCGCCTGGAGGAAGCAACGAGCAGTATCACAGCCCTGCCGAGACTGACCTAGCAGTGTAGGTTTGAGGCAGAAGAGCTAACAGATGGCTGCCCCAACCCCCGACCCTTTCTGCCGCTCCCCACCACCGCCATGTCCGCTGGAGTGTTTTAGTTCCCTCTTGATACCAGACTGTCTGGGCCTGTGGCCAGCAGGGAAGAAGTAAAACTGACTTTTCTCTCCAAGACATATGGTCCTGCTCTTCCTGGTCCAGGGGGAGCTAGTGACAGGGGACCTGGGCGTTCTTAGTGTGGGGGCCTGGACTGGGACACGGGGCCACTCTTAGGGAAGTGATGAGGGCGACTGCCAAGGGGGGAGTGGTCAGAGGGGTGCCATGTGAAGCACAGAGGTGGTGCTGCCAGTGGGCAGGGGAGCATCTGGTGCTGTGACAGCAGGGAGCACCTTGCATCGTTGGAGTTTGGGGCACTCTGGGGGCACTGACCCCCCCCCCCAAACTCACAGAGATGATGCATGGGGTTGATGGATTTTTCCCAGCTTTCTCCCCATGGAGGAACATTGAGGGAGGGAGCAGTGATGCACTGAGCACCTGGTGTTGCTGCTCCCCCAAAAAAATATCCCTCTGCCCCTGCAAGGGCTGGGGTTAGGAAATGAGCAGCAAAGCTCCTTACGTTCTGGTCAGTTTCCCCATGTGGGCGCAGGAGGGGTTGGGGTGAAAGGGACACAGATGGAGCTGGGGAGAAGGGGAACAGGAGGGGAATTCAGGGGTTAAGGAAGAAGGGGGCCCAGGAGAGGTTGGGGCAAAGGGGATATTCATCTCCATCTCCCCCTGCGTCCGCCTGGGTTCTCTCCTTCCCTTATTTTGCTCTTCGGAGCATGCAGAAACCTATCCACAAGAGCCAAAGATTTGATCCTGAAACCTTTACTCTGCAAGGCGTCTGTCCACCCACACTCAATGCCATTGAACTCATGGAAGTTGCAGGATTTGTCCTCAGCTCCTGCTGGAACTCAGCAGTTCAGAGTTTTGGAGCAGCTCTGTATTTGGGTTGATTTGTCCGCAAACATTTTGATGTTTTTCTGCTGCCATGAGGAATAAAGAACGATTCAAGGTTCTACTACAGTCTTTGTAACCCCAAGCAAAACCACACATGGCAGACTCCTCTTGGCTGTATATAGCACCTGCTGTGAGAGAGAATGCATGTTTTCTTGCTGATTCTGAGACAGACACTGCAGATGCCTAACGTTAAAGCTAGAATGCATGGGTCTGCATAGGAGGATTTTCCCTATGAATTAATTCATAATAAAGATAATTTCTGCAGCATAAGCACTGGAATCAACTTGTGTAATATTGATTAACCTAATCAAGTGATTATTTTTTTAAAGACAATTTGTCTGCTATTAAACTGTATTTCAAAGTCCAAAATGGATACCCCTCATGCCATGTGTTTTGCACTAGTTTCCATATTTTGCTTTTGCTTTTTAGCTAACTTAGCGACCACTTAGCACTTCTAAGTTATACAATTACAGCAACAAAAGCCTGGCGAAGGACGCGTTGTGTTCTCTATTGTGTTTCACTGGTTATTGTGACTATGGTTTTTTTAAGCCTTACTCTCTTGAGACTCCAATTTCACAGCTCTGGGTAGTGGAAATTCCTGCAGTATATGTTTGGTGGTTCTCAAACTTTTGCGTTGGTGACCCCTTTCACATAGCACGCCTCTGAGTGCAACCCACCCCCCATGAATTAAAAACACTTTTTATATATCACTGCTCTACAGCCAAAATGCTTCTGAAATAAATGTAGTCAAACTTTACTAATTCTGGGTCACTGAGAACGAAAACGATGCTTAAAATTGTTGATTGGCTCTAGTTTTCAAGATATGCTATTGGGTCAGTATATACGACCCTTGACATGGGAATGGAGGAGGATAAGTGAGTTATAAAGGGAAGGGATCTCAATTTAAACCAGAAATGACTAAAATACATCTTTGACTGGATCTATGAATAAATCTATGACTGGGTTTGGACTGTACTTGCTTTTTAGACAAAACAACGAATGATGCAATCTGAAGCTGGTATTGCGTCATACATGATATGAATTGCATCATGTTATTCCTAGAAGTCATGGATGATGCAATCATAACGAAGCTTACATCACTCTGCTGAACAAATGGCCCTATATCAGCTCTAGAAATCATACAGTGTCGTGCTCTCTTATTTGTCAGTGTTTGATTTTGCAAAGGGACACATTTCTGTTTAGCCGAGGTGAGCAGAGATGCCCCGTACGTGTGTGAACAGTGCAGATAACTTCTGCTATGTTTGTGGTGAAGTGACTTTTGCATCACAAAAGCGCAGTATAACCACTATCGTTAAGAAAGCCTATCACCTTTACTTTGGCTGCAAAATTGGAGATCAGGACAAGAGGTGGGCCCCACACATATGCTGCAACACTTGTGCAACAAATCTTCGCCAGTGGTTGAACAGAAAAAGGAAATCTATGCCTTTTGCAGTGCCAATGATTTGGAGAGAGCCAACAGATCATACCAGCAATTGTTACTTCTGCATGGTGCCTCCAGTTGGGAAAGGTGTGTCAAAGAAGAAAAAGTGGACTGTGCATTATCCAAACATTCCATCAGCCATACGCCCAATACCCCACGGAGAAGGACTGCCGGTTCCTGATGCACCAGAATCATTCTCACTTGAGTCAGACGAGGAAGAGGATGAAACTTCTGGTCCTGAACCATCAATGTCACAGGACCCACATTTTCTCCCCTCCTCCTCTGAACCACACTTCATAACACAAGCTGAACTGAATGACCTTGTCAGGGATTTGGAACTACCCAAGAGTAAGGCAGAGCTGTTGGGCTCCAGACTACAGCAGTGGAATCTCCTGGCAGGTGATGTTAGGGTTTCCATGTTCCGTGAACGTCAAAAGGATCTTGTCCCATTCTTCTTCATGGAAGGTGATCTTGTAGCCTGCAACAACATCGATGGTGTGATGGCAGCCCTCAACATCGTTCACGATCCAGATGAGTGGAGACTCTTCATTGATTCATCGAAGACAAGTCTTAAAGCTGTTTTGCTGCATAATGGCAATGTTTTGCCATCAATTCCAGTTGGTCATGCAGTCCATATGAAGGAAACCTATGACAACATGAAACAACTTTTGAGGTGCATAAACTATGACCAACATCAGTGGCAGCTTTGTGGCGATTTGAAGGTTGTTGCTCTCTTGCTTGGTCTGCAGACTGGATACACAAATCTGCTGTTTTCTCTGCGAATGGGATAGTCGTGCAAGAGATTCCCACTACATCAAGAAAGATTGGCCACTCCAACAGTCATTGAAGCCTGGGAGGAAAAGTGTTCAGCATCCACCACTTGTTGAATCAAGGAAGATTTTGTTACCACCATCACACATCAAGCTGGGTCTGATGAAGAACTTTGTCAAGGCCATTGACAAAACACAAGCAGCTTTCAAGTACCTCCGTGGAAAATTTCCAAGGTTAAGTGAAGCTAAGATAAAGGAAGGTGTCTTTGTTGGTCCTCAGATTCGTGAACTTCTTCGAGATGATGCATTTGACCATGCACTGCGTGGCAAGGAAAAGACGGCATGGAAATCCTTCCAGTCAGTGGCAATACATTTTCTTGGAAACAACAAGGCAGACAACTACAGGTTGTTGGTGGAAAACCTCCTCAAGGCATACAAACGCCTTGGTTGCAACATGTCACTAAAGATACATTTTTTGCACTCTCGACTAGATTTTTTTCCACCAAACTGCGGAGCAGTGAGCAACGAGCACGGCGAGCAATTTCACCAGGACATTGCATCAATGGAGAAACACTATCAGGGCAAAAGGAGCCCATCAATGCTTGCAGACTATTGCTGGACAGTGACAAGAGATGCTCCATTTAATGAATACAAGAGACAAGCCAAGAAGCGCCAAGTAGACACTGAATAGGACTAAACTATGTACATAATAGTTTTTTGCCTTTTGTTTCATAATACATTTTATTTATATAACCCTTTTGCTGATTTTTAAAGTGTTACATAAACAGGACAGGTGAAATATTATCATGTAAAGCAACCATAAACACATGAAAAGACCTAAGTTTACAATTTATGATTAAAATTCTACTATCTACACAATATACATAGACATAAAATGTAAAAACTTAAATATCTTAGAAACAGTAGCCAATCAGTTGTTTTAATTGTCATATTTGAATTCAGCACATCAAAATACATAATAAATGTCACATTTTACCTCTGAAGCAGATGACTTCTAAAAAATTGTAGACCAGTGTATTTAGCACCATTACACATGCTGGAGGCAAAAGGGGTTTGCGGTGGAGGCTGACAGCTCGTGATCCTCCGCCTCCCATCCATGTAATAACCTCGTGACCCCTTGAGGAGTCCCAAGCCCCAGTTTGCGAATCCCTGTTGTAGCAGATGATGCAGTGCCCACCCTCTTTTACTGCAGTGTGTGAGTGTGTGCACTTCTGTTTTAAATGACTTACCTCCTACTTGGTTTTCAATTATAAATACAAAACCAAGGGGTTTAAATTAGTCTTTGGCCTGGTTGTTTGTTTTAAAATATTAACTCTGCATTAACAGCCCAGCAAGAAGAAAAGCTCATCTCTGACCGACCCGTTCTCATTTTGTATTAAACCCGCCGGACAGAGCTGATACAAGAGTGGCGTCTTTTATGATGCTCTGTTGTTCTTGTTTAGCATTTTGAAGTTGAATTCTCCCTCCCCACAACCCCTGATGGGATATAGTGCGACAACTTTCTTGTAACTTAGCAGTTCTCTGGGTTTTTTGCCTTCAGAACTGGGCAGCCAGAGAGCGGCGGCTGCTGGTTGGGTACCCAGCTCTGACAGCAGAAGCACCACCAGCAGCAGGGCAGAATTAGGGATGGCAATACAGCATATACCAGGCTACCCTTACTTCTCTGCTGCTGGTGGCAGCCGTGCTGCTATCAGAGCTGAGTGCCCAGCCAGCAGCCGCCGCTGTCCGGCAGCCCAACCAGTGCTTAATTTGTGCCCCAGCACCTCTTTCAATACAAATTAAGCACTAAGAGGGAGACGGTGGGAGCCAGGGGTGATGGGGAGGATCCTGGGGAGCCCAGGGCACCCAAGGGGGCCAAGGGCAACAGGGGTGCCCATGGGGGCCAGGGGCACCAAAATACAAGTTTGCCCAGGGTGTCATTTTCTCTTAGCCCAGTCCTGCCTTTGGGACTGGGAGTAGCTTGAATATTGCTGTGATCTTTGGAGTACGGACCATCTATCTCACAGGCAAGCTTGCCTAGGTGACAGGCTAGAGCAGCTTAGCCAAAGGGCCTGTCTGTGACTCCCTGCTTGGGCTGTTATAATGCCTGAGGATGCGTGGTTGGTGACATTGAACTCCCAGCCAATTTGAGGTTTTTGCCCTGCCCTTAGCTGTCTGCCCGGAGGTTGGTACACACTCAGCAGCCATCGCAGGACAGCTTGGCAATGGCCACACCCCCTCTGTTAGCAAACAGCACCCGAGGGAACCTGGCACCAAGACATGGCCATGCCCCCTCTGCTAGGACACAGCAGCTGAAGTGTCAGGCTTGAAACATGAGTGAGGCCTCTGTGCCAGTTTTCAGGCCTGACCAGCATTGAGACCCGGATGTGACACACAGACCCAAGATCCCCTGCACCTGAACTGGGACTGCCCCTCTCCTGCTCCCATGCAGTCCCCACTCCCTGCCGGCTGGATCCCCTGCTGTATCGAATCCCCCTGAGACCTCGGACACTGAGACACGGCCAGGTGCCCTGCTGCGCAGAGCCGCGACTCTCTCCCCCTTCCACAGAAGGCCCCTGGAGTCTGAGACACCCTTTGGCTCCAGGCTCCTGCTCGTCTGCAGGGCGAGGGGTGCACCAGGAGACCTGGGGCAGGCAAATTCCTCCCCACGCCAGGTCCTCCAGCTCTCCGGCCCTCTCTGCGCCCGGCCGTGTTCGGCCTTGGGCCAAGCCTCTCTTGTTCTCGTCCCAGCCCCCATCACAGCATGAACGTCTCCAGCCGAGCTGCCCGCCGTGGCTCATCCTCCCTGTCCCCTGCAGCGCCAGCCGGCTCGGCCCCATTTATCTCCCTCTGTCGCCGGCGCTGGCAGCTCCAATAAGTCCCTGGCAGGGCCGGCGTGTATCGAGCGCCGAGATGAGCAGGTGTGAGCGGAGGCGCCCCGGCACTGACAGCATCTTGGCAGGGGGAAGATGGATGAGGGCCGTGGAGGTCCTGAGCTGCGGGGGGGCTGCGCACAGCCAGAGCGGGGGAGGGGGAATTATGGCTGCTGTTCGTGCTGTTTGGTGGGACAGCAGAGAGCGTGGCAGGGAGAGCAGGGCTCAGCCTGGGCACGGCCCGGGGGAGGAGGGGCTGTTGGCCTGGCTGGGCCTCAGAAGCTGGGGTGGGAGGGAGCTGGAATGGGGGATCTGGCCTGGCAATTTATCCAGGGGTGGATGGGTGCCTGGCTCCCAGCTGCAGCAGGGTCTGTCTGTGCAAGGGCTGGGCAGGCTGCCTGGCCTGGTGACACGGGCCCGGGGCAGGGGGAAGCAGTGACATCTGTTGTGATAACTGGACCCCCCTATGTGCCCCAGCACATGGTCCATGCCATCTGGCTGTCCCTCTATGCCCCCAGCACATGGGCAGTGCCCACTCACTGTCCCTCTGTGCCCACAGGATGTGTGCAGTGCCCACCAGCTGCACGGGGCACAGTCAGTTCAGGTGCTGCCCAGAGAACAGCAGGGCATGTCCGTACTCCACCCCTAGGATAACCAGCCCCTTCAGCAGCCCCAGTGTCTGTAGCACAGACCCTGTGGGGGCTCTGGGAAGGACGAGGGGCCAGGGCAGGCTGGGGAGCAGCCCAGAGATCTAGGGTGGGCTCCTAATGGGCCAGGGCATCTGGCTGTGAAACACCCTGCCATGGCCAAACTGAGCCAGAGACACCTGGGAGCCTCCAGCCGGCCCTGGCCCCCACCCCAGTCCCTCAGCCACTTCCACAATGGCCAGTAGCCATCTGGGGCGGCAGCCAGGCCTGCATGAGGCAGCGTCCCCCACAGCCCAGCCAGGCTGGGCTTGTCCCAGTTGGGGGGGGGGCACGATGAATCACAGGTGGCTCCAATGAGATGTCCCAGCTTGTGAGTGACCGAGTACCGCTGCCGATGGCGTGAGGGCAGAATGGCCCGCTGTGCCCATTCAGTGCAGCAACCCACCGCCTCAGCTCTGCTCCTGGCCAATGTCCTGGCAAGTCCCGCCCTGTACCTCCCCAGGCCGTTACTGCTGGGGTCTGAGCCTGGGAGTCGTCTGCCCCACTGCGTGAGGGGGGCGGAGTCCTGGCAGGGCTCCCAGGGACTTGTCCTCTGCCTCATTCAAAGGTTGAGACCAGCTCAGCCAGACACCTCAGCCCAGAAATAGACTGGGCCAAAGGGATCTGCCAGGCACCTGGTAAAGTCGGGGGTTGGCACGGTGATGAGCTGACAGCCTGGCAATGGGCGGGATGGTTGGGCTGAGATCACTGAATTGAGGGTTGATGGGCAAGTGTTACTGGAGATGACACTCCCCCCATGTTTCTGTGAGTCACTGTGTGGGGACGAGGGCTGCGTTGCCAGGAAGGAGTGAAGGTCTCCTGGGATGCCGGGATCCCCCGGGGATGCCATTGGGCCTGTCTTCTGGTCTCCTGACTGGCCCAGACGGAGAGACCCTGCTAACTGCACTGGTTTCGGCTAAACCCTCACCAGCCCTGGGGTGAGAGCCTTGGTGACGCCCTTTGGTCACCTCTTCCTTGTCCCTCCCCACCTGATCATGCTCCTTTGGCCTCTGTCTAATAAGCATCTGGCTCCGTCAGCCAAGACGCCACCTTTAGCCCCACGGCTCTGATCCCATGACCAGGTCTAACAGCAGGATGGTGCCACAAACTTGCCAAACCGCAGCTCATAAAAGTGTGGCTCACAGAGCCCCACTCTTCATTCTCTGCTTAGCAAACTGCAGGGATGTGGGGAGCTCGGGACTCCTGCTCTGAAGCGGGGTGGTGGGGCTAAGAGTTTCTGCCAGAGACGATTGGTACTTGCTGTGAGTAGGGGGAGCAAAATTTAAAAGTTCCCCCTCAGACACACACACACACACACACACACACTCAGCTCAACAGCTGCTGCCCTGGGGGAGGCAGAGAAGCAGGGATGGGCCTTTGATTCAGATTTGCAGTTTTCCTGGTTGTCTGGCCCAGGCCGGTCAGCAGAGGGCAGAACCCACACAGCAGGGAGGGCGGGTTTTTGCATGAAATGAGTTTCTGGTTTAAATTTCCCAGCTCCAGGCAAAGCACAGTGCTGGAAGGGCCCCATTTGTCAGTGTTGATGTGGTGACAGTTGAGAGACCACGCTGGTGTTCAGCATAAACAGGGAATCTTCTAAGCTCCAGGATAAAGTACATACGTAGCACCAGACCAGTGTGAGCTTCAAGCTTAACAGCTGCTAGCAATAGCAGCACTCAAAACACTTCACGAAGCAGATCGTAGCATTCTCCTCATTTTACAGATGGGGAAAATGAGTCATGGAGTGGGAAAGTGACTACAGCCGACCGGTAACAGAGCTGGGAACAGAGACCAGTCCAGCTCTCCAGCCACTAGGCCACTGTCCTCTCATGGCCCCCAGAGACTTGGCTGAGGTTTTGTTTCTGAGTGTCATGGAAGCTGCAGACGTTAGCGGGGCCAGCTGAAGATTTGTGGCGGTGCTTGAGTGCTGCGCAGCGCGTGACACGAGGGACATCCTGGGATTTTAATGGTTGGGGGTGGACGTGGGTGTAACTGACTCACCTGCCTTGTTACACAAGGGAGCCTTTGCACTGAAGTGTTGCTGCTTTGTAAAGCACAGCACTGTGCAGTCCTGGGGATCAATACCCCAGTTGGCTTGATTTCTGTTAGTTCATTGGCTTTAGGAACTGAGATCTGCCTGTGTAACTTCTTCGGCTGAGGGATGAGAGGCTCACCATGTACCGTTGAATAGTTATGAGTGTCAGAAGTACCAACGTTACCAAATAATGGCCGATTATAAAACAGCCTTTAGGAAAAGTCTGGCGAATGGTGGGCAAATGTTACAGGGGTTTTATTTAATTCATTCTTTGGCTGGTGGGAGATCGGGCTGGGGGGGATCAACAAAGCTGGGAACAGAGAAGCAGGAAGATCTGGGGAGACTGCATTTGGGATTGAGGTGGGAAGGGGAGGCCAGAGCTAAGCTAGCAGGGGTCAGCAGGTCAGGATCGAGGGCAGCACAGCTGAGGGGAAGGGAGTCCAGATCTGGGATAGCAGGGTGCAGTGGGTCAGAACTGAGGAGCAAAGGCTGAGTTCTGTGGTTGGGAGGCTGGGACTTGGATAGCAAGGGAGTAGGTCACTGCAGAGAGGGTCTAATGCACTTTGCCCCATCTGCTGGGCCTGCTCCTGCTCCCCGTGATGCTGACTCAGTCAACACAGCCGCTGGCATGGTTACTCTGTGCCCTCTGGCCGTGTGGGGCCGGGGAACAGGCAGCCCCATCCCTCCCACCTCAGCCTGGGGAGCTGGCCGGTCCCATCATGGCTGCATCCGTGTCCCGTGCTCTGGGGCTGTGCGAGGAAGGATTCATTCAGGTCTGAGTGGCAAAGCTCAGCCCTACCCCCAGCAGGAAGGTCAGCACCCCTCAGGCTCGGGGGATATTGGCTGAGTCCAGCCCCTGCTCCAGGGCAGCTGCCCCCGGTGCCCCACCTGCGGTACGCTCATCAATAGCGGATGGTGGAGCCTCTGCCCAGGGCGGCGGGAGGGATCTTGGCTCTTCTCGCCCTGAGCCGGCCGGTGCCCCCAAGGAGCTGCTCAGCGCTGCGCCACGCCACACTCCCTGAATCTCCGCCCCCCGAGCCGGAGAATAAAATCACCAGGTCCAGCCCGAAGGCTTCAGAAACTGAGTTACAGCCGCACCGGGCCAGGGAGACGGGCTCTGGCCAGGGAGACAGAGCGACGCCCGCTGTACTGATGGCAGGTAAATCAGGCCGGGGCTCCTCCGCGGGGAACCCTTCGCTGACGTTTCCCGTTGGCCCGTTTACCTCCCTGACTCCAATCCAGCTCTTCCCCGGGATGAGCCCTGGCAGCCTCGGGCCCCCATCCCCCACTCCGCCCTGTCCCTGCGCCAGGCTGTGGCATTTTACACCTGTCTGGCCTGCAGTGAATTACGGGGCGTTGAGGGATTTGGCTACAAAGGGTGGGTGGGCTGGAGGAGATGCAGGGGGGACGGGCGAGCAGTGGCGTGAGGGGAGTGTGTACATAGGACCCTGGCCACAGTGATCTGAGCGCAGCAGAGCATGACTGGGGTCGGGCCCAGGCCCTGCCTTCTCCGTCGCTGGCTGAGCTCCAGAGCCTGAAGAGACCCGTGTTCCTAACCCCTGCAACCACCCTCGGGGCCTAGGTACAGCGCTTAGGGGTCGCTGTGCAGTGAGGAGCACCCAGGTTCTGTGTGGAGCAGATTGGCTGGGTCCATCCCCGACTCGGACAGGGCGTGGGAACCGTTACAGTACTGTGTACTGAACACAGGTACATGTTACAAAATGTGTGCGTGTGTGTGGAGGCCGGGGGGGCAGAGGGAGCTGGTGGGTTAAAGCAGAGGGGGTGGGTCTGGAGCCAGGACTCCTGGGTTCTATTCCCCTGATGAAGGGGCTACCAGGCTGAGGGAACTGTCAGTCTCTGGCCTGGCTGGGGCTGGTGTGTAGGGCTGGCTAAGATAGCAGCTGGGTGTGAGCAGGAGGCGGCGCTGCCAGGGGAACGGGCTGATGGGGAGCAGCCCTGGCTAAGGCCCCTCTGTGATGTTAAAGTCCAAACAGCAGCTGAGCAGGGGTTGCCTGGAGCCGGAGCTCAGAGTCTGCCTGGGGAGAGCAGAGGGGAACGGGGTGTCAGGAAGGAGCAAACGTCCCTGGGAAAGGGGATTTTGCTACAGAGTGGGGCTTGGTGTGAGAGAGCAGGAGGGTCGAGGGGGGTGGGGCTCCCTGAAAGGGGGATCGGGGTGATGAGAGGTGCTGAAACATCAGAGCTATGAAGCCCTTGGATCAGCAACAATGCTGGAGATGCTGCTGCTGGTCAGTGACTGCTGGAGGCGGGGGAGCCCTTTCATGAATGAGGCACTTTGCAAATCCAGCTGGAGAGGGGTTGGATCAACAGAGCTTTAAGGAAAGAGCCCAGGGCTGGGCTTGTGGAGGGCTGCAAACTGGTACTGAGGGGCACTGGCAGAGCTGTCTGGGGTGGGGGGTGAAAGCCTAGGGCTGGGATAGCAGGAAGCTGTGGGGTGGGACTGGGGGAGCTCGGGGCTGGAATAGCAGGGGACTGCAGGGTGGGACTGGAGGAGAGCTCAGGGCTGGGATAGCAGGGGGCTGCGGGGTAGGACTGGAGGAGAGCTCAGGGCTGGGATAGCAGGGGGCTGCGGGGTGGGACTGGAGGAGAGCTCAGGGCCGGGATATCAGGGGGCTGCGGGGTGGGACTGCGGGAGCTCAGGGCTGGGATAGCAGGGGGTGGGACTGGGGGAGCTCAGGGCCGGGATAGCAGGGAGTTGCCGAGCAAGATTGAGGGGCAGCATGGTGGGTATCAAAGGGCACTGCCATTTCCCCAGCTCACAGGCCCTTTGGGACCCACCACAAGATGCCTCGGCTGGTTTCTGTGTCCATGTCCCACCCTCCATGGCCATAGCCACAGGGGCTTGGCACTGATCCTCTCTCCTGCTTTGCCAGCTTTCCTCACAGCCAGTCTGAGCATCCTGACGTCGGACGGGGGGCCCTTTGCCTCTTGCCAAGAGTGGGGCAGCCCCATGGAGGCTCCCCGCCCGCTGGGGCCCCCACCAGCCTGTGGCAGATTCGGTGTCCCTGCTGGGGAGGGGGCTGTGGGGCTCGGGGACAGCGTCCAGCTGGCCAGGAAGAACCAGCACGTGTCCAACGTGTCTGTGCAGCTGGAGATGCAGAGCCTGTGGGAGGAATTCAACAGCCTGGGCACTGAGATGATTGTCACCAAAGTCGGGAGGTAGGTGGGCATTGCCCAGGTGGGGAAGTGCAGGGCCCCCCTTGTACCCCCTACAGTACAGGGGCCTTGCCACACCCAAGACAACCCCTATGGCAGGAGTGGTGCCCCCATGCCCCAGCCTGATGTTCTGTGAGACCCCGACCTGGCTCCATGCAAGGCGATCCGGTGCCATCCCCACCCTCCTCGGGGTCTGAGCTGACCCCTTGCAGCACCAGGCAACGCGGCTCGTTCCAGGCCAGAAAAGCCAGTTTGATATTATAGGGGCCAGGAGCCGCCTCTGCAGCGTGATGTTCCTGGGGGTGGGGGGAGGAGGGGGCTATTGGGCAGCTCTGCCCTCCCTCCACCAGCAGCACTGCTCCTCCCACTGAGTGCTTCAAATGCACCTGCCCCCACCCCAACCTCCCACCACCTCCTACTCCCCACCTCCGGCCCCTGTCCTCAACCCCGCCCCCCACTCCCATTCATTCTCCTGCTCATGTTAGGTTCACATTGCCCCACACTCATGCTCAGTCCGTGCGCATCTGCACACATCCCCTGGGCCGGACAGCCTGGCCCCTTTACCCCAGCCCCCATGTGTCACCCTGCCGGGCCCCTTGAGCGAGGAAGAGAGACAGGGCAACCCCTGTGACCAATGCCCCAGCCCCTGCCCTAGGACTGGCAGCCCCAGCCCCCTGCATGCCACAGACTGACCACCAACCCTCTGTGTGATCAGGGACCCTGGCACCCCCCGCATTCCATGACCTATAACCCCAGCCTCTCCCCCTGTGACCAATGACACCAGGCCCTGTGTGATAGGGAGACCCCAGCACCACCCTTACAAGGGTGACCCCAGCGCCCCATGGCCTCCCCCTCTCCTCTGCCGCAGGAGGATGTTCCCCACCTTCCAGGTGAAGCTTTCGGGGCTGGACCCGCTGGCCGACTACGTGCTGCTCATGGACTTCGTGCCCCTGGATGACAAGCGATACAGGTGCGGGGGGAGGATACAGGTTTGGGGGGGGACAGGGCCTGCCCAGCCCCCTTCCCACCAGAGTCTTGAGCAGAGTAGCCTGCATGGGGGCGGGGGTGGCCCTGTGCTGGGCATGGTGCCCACCTGCCTCCTGTACTCCAACTACCCCAGCCATGTCGGCCTCCCCCAGCACCTCCCAGCTCCATTCCTCCCCCTTCATCACTGCTCAGTCGCATGCCCCCACTCGCCACTGCCCCACACCCCACGGAAATGTCCTGGAGCCCAGACCAGGAACAGGCTCCCCAGGCTACAGGCCTCTATAGGGGTTGGGAGGAACCTCTGAGGCCCAGACAGCCCTCGTCAATGCAATGAGGCCTCCATCCGAGGTGGGGACCCCGGTGCTCAGGCCCTGCCTCTCCCCGCAGATACGCCTTCCACAGCTCCTCCTGGCTGGTGGCTGGCAGAGCGGACCCTGCCGTGCCCGGCCGTGTCCACTTCCACCCCGACTCGCCCGCCAAGGGGGGCCAGTGGATGAGGCAGATCGTCTCCTTCGACAAGCTCAAACTCACCAACAACTTGCTGGACGACAACGGCCACGTGAGCCGCTGTGCCAGACCTGGGCAGTGGGCACAAGGGGGGGGGGGGGGGGGGGAAGGGGACAGTCCCTGAAGGCTACAGACTGCCCAGCTGCAGCATTATCTGGCAGAACAGGAACACCCCTCTTCCCCCCCCCCCCTCGCATGGGTCCTCTTCACCTTATGAAAAAGGTTACACAATGGCTGGTTGAATGGGGCATGGGGCCTTTCTCCTCTACAGGGCACTGCCTCGGGTCTAAGGCCACGGTAGGGGTGGGGAATGGGCACAGGGCCTTTCCCCTCTAGGGACACTGCCTCTAGGGACACTCTAGGGACATCCAGCCCCGGGGGAGGGGGACTGCCTGGCTATGGGGGGCAGGGATATGGCACTGTTGACAGGGGCAGAAGGCTGCTGAGATGCCATGCATGGGACTCGGCCCTACAGAGTGGAGGATGGGGGAGAGTGGGACAGGATGCCATGGGCCATGAGGGTCGGGGCAAGGTGGATTGTTGGACTGGGGGTGTGCAGAGCTATGCCGTAGGGTGAAGGAGGGGGTGGGATACGTTGCCATGGGGCCTGGTGCCCATCTCAAGCCTGGCTCTGCTCTGGCACACGCAGATCATCCTGAACTCCATGCACCGGTACCAGCCCCGCTTCCATGTGGTGTACGTGGACCCGCGCCGGGACAGCGAGCGCTTCGCCCACGAGAACTTCAAATCCTTCACTTTCGCAGAGACCCAGTTCATGGCGGTGACGGCCTACCAGAACCACCGGGTGTGTGTGCGGCGCGGAAACCAGCCTCACCCTACAGGGCCCTGGGCCAGCCCTCCCTGGGCCCCAGAGCTGGACATTACAGTCCCCCTCCCTGTAACCCTTGATTGCAAGAATCCCTCCCCCACACACGATCTTCAGGCCACAGCGCCCCCTGCTGGGGAGGGCAGGGCTAGGCAGTGCAGGCTCTGCCCCTCCCTGAGGTCACAGTGTCCCCTGCTGGGGAGGGCAGGGCTAGGCAGTAAAGGCTCCACCCCCTCCCTGAGGTCACAGGGTCCCCTGCTGGGGAGGGCAGGGCTAGACAGTGAACGCTCCGCCCCCTCTCTGGGATCACAGAGTCCACTGCTGGGGAGGGCAGGGCTGGGAGGTGGAGGCTCCTCCCTGTCACTGGTGTCACAGCACCCCCTGCTGGGTGGTGGCTTCATGGCTGTTTCTGATTTCATGCAGGGGGTGCAGGGTCTCTCCGCAGGATTCCTGTCCCACTGTACCAAGGGAGCTGCTGATCTGGGCAGGTGTCCCTGAACTGCTGCCAGCCCCCCGGGTGGGGGGGGGTCTCTGGGGCTGATTTTGGAGGGCTGCTTCCCTCACCCCCCACCCTCTCTCTCTCTGCAGATCACCCAGCTGAAAATCGCCAGTAACCCCTTTGCCAAGGGGTTTCGGGACTGCGAGCCAGACGACTGGTAACTGCCCCTCCAGCACCCTCCCCCCGCAGTGGGAGATGGGAACACTGGTGACTCTCCTCCACACAGGGTCCCACTATCCTAACTGCTGGTGGGGGGGGGAGCAGTCTCCTGCCAACCCAAGGGCTCATCCTCTTGGCAGCCTGTCATATGCCCAGCCCACCCCATATGCCCATTGCACCCCATGGTGCAATGCCTACCCCCATGTCCGGGTCCCATCCCAAGAGAAGAGGGGACGAGCAGCCAGGAGTAAGTGATGCAAGGGGGAGGGGCCCACTATCACTTCCCCAGCAACTGCACCCCTCCACAATGTACCCCAGAGCCCACTCCCGCCAAGCCCCCAGCCCCTGAATCAGTGCACATTAGTTAATTAAATAGTTTGCCACCTAGGGTCCCCCAGGGAAGCTGTGCTCTGGTGGGGGAAGGGTACCTCTGCCCATCCTCCTGCCTCCCCCCCCCATGCCTCACCCCAGCTTGGCCCCCTCCCCATTTCTCACCCTCCCCCTTCTCATGTGTAGGCCTGGGGCATCAGGACCCCTGCTGGGCACCTGGGCCCGCACAAGGGGGATGGACCCCTCCTCCCAGCTGAAGGACATGCAGGAGAAAGGTAACCCCCTCCCCCAGGGCTATTAGCTCTGGCGCCAGGGTGCTTCCCCTACCCAGCCCAGCTGGAGAGCGTGCAGGGGCAGGCCTGTTACATACAGCTGACTGGGCACACTCTGGGTCTGCTGCTGCCGGGCTGGGGGCAGAGTAGGGAAAGTGGGGGCTGGAGCCCCGCCCGGGGCCTCTTCACCAGGTGCAGCTGGGCAGGCCAGGGAGCCACAGGGCAGGGGCTTGTGGGCTAATGTAGGGGGCAGGGCTCTCACACTGGTGGGGTGGAGCTGAGGGATGGGGTGAGGCTCTCACACTGGTAGCACGGAGCTGAGGGAGGGGATGGGGCTCACATTGATGGGGCGGAGCTGAGGGAGGGGGCGGGGCTCACACTGATGGGGCGGAGCTGAGGGAGGGGGCAGGGCTCACACTAATGGGGCAGAGCTGAGGGAGCGGGCAAGGCTCACACTGGAAGGGCAGAGCTGAGGGAGGGGGTGGGGCTCTGGCAGTGGCAGGAGCAGGGCTTGGGGACCTTGGCACAGCTGTGACCTGCCCTCGTTCTCTGCTCTCTCCCTAGGGCTGCCGGGCCAGCGCCGTGTCAGGGGTCAGCTCCCCGCCACCCAGCTCCAGAACCCCCCACTCGCACCACTTGCAGGAGCTTGCGGTTTCCAGGACAGCTCAGCTCTGCGGCGCCCTCTCCCCCCACAGCTGGGGGGCCCCCTGTACAAGCCCCTCTCCTACCACAGCATGTACATTGGGGCCAAGCCACGGGTGGCCCCATACCCGCTGCCCGCCAGCCTCCACCCCTTCAATGTCTACAGCACCAGCCCCTCTGCCCTCAACTACGGGCAGCAGTGATGGGTAGCGGGACTCTCCCCTGAGCTGCTTGGGAGGCATATAGGACCCACTCCCAAGTACTCAGGCGGCTGCCCCATGAGCCCCATCCGCAGTGTGACACGGGCAGGCTCCAGGCTGAGGGTCGCGCTAGGAGCCCCCCGGCTTTCCCACTCACAGCATCCCTGGTCAGGCTGGGCTCCCTGTATGCTAGCCAGCTGCTCAAGGTGGGGCTGCGGGGCTTCCCTCCCTCTCCACTGCTGCAGGGCCCGCCCCTAGGGCCATGAGGCTCTCTCTCTGGGCCATGAGCTGCCACACAAGTCTCTCCAGCTTGTGGCCGTTAAACTTCCCTGCATGAGCCTTTGGTATGGGGGGGAGCCCCGAGCACTGCCCCTGGGAGCAGGAGCCACAGCTCATGCCCAAGACACAGGGCAGTGCCCAGAGCAAGATAACATGGCTGGTCAGATCCTACCCCTGCTCCCACTCAGGCAAGAGCTGCCTTCATCCTCCCCCCCAGCCAGTGCTCACCAGAGGGCAACCAACTTGGCCCCAGCTGGCCTGGCATATGATTCACACCCAAGGGTGCTGGACCAGTTTAGCAAGGAGAGACAGCACCAGCTGGTGCCAGTGTACGGTAACTGTAGCACCACTCCAGCCCCTCGAGTGAGATCTGCTAGGAGAGTTGCCCAGACAGAGGGCAGGCCAGACTCATGATCCAGAGCCGGGAGCTCAGCTGGCCAGGCCCCGTGAGCGCCACCCAATGGTTTCCCATAACACACGGACAGGGATGAGGCTGTTTCACTCTTTAATCGTACAAAAGACAGGACAGAAGTAATCTGTGCCAAAGCAGGGAGCACCAGGCTCCGGCAGGCAGCAGATGACAGCACCAGACCAGAGGGGAGGGCAGAGAAGAGAGCGCCAGGCTTAGGGGGGCAGCGGCCAGTGTGGAAGGTGGAAACCCAAAGGGAGCCCCCCGCCTCGGGACAGGGCGGGAGGGGGCACCATCCCTTGGAGTGGGACTGGCAGGGGGCACTTGGTGACGAGGGGCCAGGCTGGCCTTTGAAAAAGGGAAGGAGGAGGATCCGGGGAACTACAGGCCAGTCAGCCTCACCTCAGTCCCTAGAAAAATCATGGAGCAGGTCCTCAAGGAATCAATGCTGAAGCACTTAGAGGAGAGGAAGGTGATCAGGAACAGTCAGCATGGATTCACCAAGGGCAAATCATGCCTGACTAACCTAATTGCCTTCTATGATGAGATAACTGGCTCTGTGGATGAGGGGAAAGCAGCAGATGTCCTATTCCTTGACTTTAGAAAAGCTTTTGATATTGTCTCCCACAGTATTCTTGCCAGCAAGTTAAAGAAGTATGGGCTGGATAAATGGACCATAAGGTGGAAAGAAAGCTGACTAGATCGTCGGGCTCAACGGGTAGTGATCAATGGCTCCATGTCTAGTTAGCAGCCAGTATCAAGCGGAGTGCCCCAAGGGTCTGTCCTGGAGCCAGTTTTGTTCAGTATCTTTATTAATGATCTGGAGGATGGCATGGACTGCACCCTCAGCAAGTTTGCAGATGACACTAAACTGGGAAGAGTGGTAGATAACGCTGGACGGCAGGGATCAGATACAGAGGGACCTAGACAAATTAGAGGATTGGGCCAAAAGAAATCTGATGAAGTTCAACAAGGACAAGTGCAGAGTCCTGCACTTAAGACAGAAGAATCCCATGACCGGCTACAGACTAGGGACCGAATGGCTAAGCAGCAGTTCTGCAGAAAAGGACCTAGGGGTTACAGTGGACAAGAAGCTGGATATGAGTCAACAGTGTGCCCTTGTTGCCAAGAAGGCAAACGGCATTTTGGGCTGTATAAGTAGGGGCATTGCCCGCAGATCGAGGGACGTGGTCGTTCCCCTCTACTCAACATTGATGAGGCCTCATCTGGAGTTCTGTGTCCAGTTTTGGGGCCCACACTACATGAAAGGTGAAAAAATTGGAAAGAGTCCAGAGGAGGGCAACAAAAATGATTAGGGGTCTGGAGCACATGACTTATGAGGAGAGGCTGAGGGAACTGGGATTGTTTAGTCTGCAGAAGAGAAGAATGAGGTAGGATTTGATAGCTGCTTTCAACTACCTGAAAGGGGGTTCCAAAGAGGATGGATCTAGACTGTTCTCAGTGGTACCAGATGACAGAACAAGGAGCGATGGTCTCAAGTTGCAGTGGGGGAGGTTTAGGTTGGATATTAGGAAAAATGTTTTCACTAGGAGGGTGGTGAAGCACTGGAATGGGTTCCCTAGGGAGATGCTGGAATCTCCATCCTTAGAGGTTTTTAAGGTCAGGCTTGACAAAGCCCTGGCTGGGATGATTTAGTTGGGGTTAGTCCTGCGTTAAGCAGGGGGTTAGACTAGAACCTCCTGAGGTCCCTTCCCACTCTGATATTCGATGATTCGATGATATTCTGGGCCCTACTCCCAGCTGTCAGAGGGGAAGGCGAAGGGGCTCAGCTTGTATCCGGCACCCACATAGAACTTGTTCTGGAATTCCACCCTGCAAACAACACAAGAAGGGGTGGGAGGTCAGCGCAGGCATCACCCCCCAAAACTGACCACAGGCCTCCCCCATCCCAAGTGAGGTGCTGGGCACGGATACCGGTCACGCCCAGCGGCTGACTCACCACAGACCTGCCTGTCCCCCACAGAGTCCAAAGCCGCTCCCCCTCCCACTGCTGGGTGAATGGGGGGGTGTGGGGGGGGGGCTCACCAGTGCAGACGCAGGGCGTGCAGGAAAGCCGACAGCCCCTCCATCACCAGCAGGATGGCCACCGTCAGCACAGCGAAGAAGGCGAAGACGGGCACCAGCAGCACCCCGTCCGTGTAGCTGTGCAGCAGAAAGCCATTCCGCATCACCATGGTCCACAGCACCTCGGACAGCTCTGCAGGGGCACTGGGGGGGTCAGAGCTGGGCACGGCCCCCTTCACCCACCTCTCCCACCCCGCCTCGCCACCCAACCCCGCCTCCCTCCCCTGCCCCCGCCCTGCCCCTCCCACCCCCACAGCCACCAACCCCCAGGACTCCTCCCACTCCCTCCAGGGGTCCGCATGAGGGGCCACAAAACACAGGTGGACCAGACTCAGTGCAGGTAGGAAGCTGTGAGACCCCCCCACCCCGACTCACGTGCATGGGCCAGGCTGAGGGCCCACAGGCGCAGGTAGGAGGCCGTGTTGGAAATGCAGCCCAGGCAGTACTCGATGGTGTGGATGGCCTGGTGCATGAAGACTTCCGAGAATTCAAACTGCTGGAGACACCAAGGCAGGGGGACGGGGTGAATGGCAGCACCCAGTCATGGTACCATGCCCAGCCGCAGGGCAGCGCCACGCGGGGGGGAGCGGGGCGCCATGTCCAGCCATGGGGTGTGGGGCAGAGCCCCATGGGGGGGAGTGGGGCGCCATGTCCAGTCGCAGGGCATAGGGCAGCACTACCCGGAGGAGTGGGGGGCTGCGTCCAGGCACGGGGTGTAGGGCAGCACCACGCAGGGGGAGAGGGCACAGTGTCCAGCCACTCTCCTCCAGCTTTGGCACGCTGAGCTGACCCCAGGCCCATCCACAAGCTTTCTCTGCCACTGGCCATGGGCCCGGACAAAGACATGCCATCTGGAGCTGTTGGCTGGGGCCGGATCTGGCAGTGCTAGAGGGGGCAGCCCACAGATCACAGGCTACATGGGAGCCCAGCCACCCAGCAGCACCTATTCCCGCCCCCTGTGCCCACCCAGAGCACTGGTGAGGGCGTTGCTGAGGGAGAGAAGTCTCGGGGGGGGGGTGCTAATCCCATCCCTGACGCTCATAGCTCCTGGGTCTCCTGCCCACCCCAGGGCCCTGTCCTTCCACTCTGGGGCCACTGTGCGCCATGCTGCGGGGGATGGGCAGCAGCTCGTCAAGCCCTACCCCTCCGAATGGCCCCACCCCCACTCAGTGCAGGGATGTTTCCGTCCCAAACTGGAACATGGCCGGGGCCAGAGCCACTGTGGGACTCTCCCATGCTGAGTGGGACTAGCAGGACAGAGGGCCAATCACTGTCCCGGCACCCAGTAGCGTTAAACCTGCCCCCCTCCACAGAGATCTCACCTCGGACTCAGGGCCAGGCCCACCATGCTCCACGTCGGCCTCCATTACGTTCACCGAGTTCCCCGGCTCCTGCGAGTTCAACAGCGGCTGGCGCTCCCCAGCGTCCCCAGGTGAGCCCGGCTGTGCAGAGCCCAGAGCCACACATCAGATATGGGAGGATGGGGGACACACTCCACCAACCACAGCCCGCCTTCCTCCCCACGGCACCTGCAGCTCCCGTTGGTGAGGTCCTACAGAGCCACACAACCCTGCCACCAACCCAGCCCCTTACCCTGAGCAGAGGGCGCCCCCTGCGGCGGTGCTGGCACCACAGGTACACGGGTGTGCCCAGGAGCAGGACAGGCACCGAGGCCAGAGCCAGGACCACCAGTACGTTCTGCACCGTTTCCTGCAGTGGGGAGAGAGGAGGAGGGTCGTGAGAGCAGCACCGCCACCCCCGACACAGGCTGAGCCAACATGGCGGAGGGGGTACCAGGTTAGAGGGGCCATCGGTCCAATCCAGCATGGGCACAATGCAAAGCAGTGGATTACCAGGCTAGTGGAGGGGGGAGATACCAGCCTGGAGGGGCCTATTGGTGTGAGCTGCGCTGTCAGAAGGGGATAGATGGGCCCTGTGACAGGCAGGGGATTTGGCCGCATCAGGCAGTGAACCCCATATTGTCTCCCTTCATGTTGCAACCCTGCGGCTGGAGCGTGCCGCCCTCCCTAGGGGACTAGTGCAGCCAGGCTTAGCACCCACTGCGATGCCTCCGGCACAGAGCAATCCAGGCCCTCGGCTCCGCCCGGCCCCAAGAACCCAGCACTCTCCGCACAGGGGCTGGAGCTGCACTCCCCTCCTTCAATCACGTGGGTAAAAAAGAGGGACTTTTACAGTGGCGGCTGCTGCTCTGTGCCGGGGGCCGACACCAGTGAGAGCAGAGAGCCCGGTTGTGGAGGGGCTACCCAGACCCAGGGCCCGTGGGGGGGAGAGTGGATCCAGGGCCGCAGGCAGGATGATTTCTGTGCTGCTCTCATGCTTTGACCAGAGTCAACTGGCTCGTTCAGCCGTGTCTCAGGCTGGCCTGCCGCGCCAGCCCCGAGAGGGCAAACGGAGACGCGCAGGGGGCCCACAGCAAGCTGAGGAGCTGGTTCCAGGGCCCGGCTGGCCGGGCTGTGCTGCCTGTGTGCCCAGGCAGGGTGGCAGATGTGGGTCCACCCCTGGGAGTGGCCCAAGAGACCCAGAGCTAGGTCAGTGACCCGGCTCTGCCCAGCCCCAGGGGGTGAGCAGCACAGCAGATCCGAAGGTTGGGTCCCACCACACCAGCCTTGGGTCTGGCCAGAGAGCGGGGCTGGGCCAGGTGTGAGGGGCCTATTGGTCTGATCTGGGGGGCAGGTGAGAACTGGACTGGGTGGAGGCCGTGGAAAGCAGCTGCAGATGCTGGCCTGGTGTGGGGGTTCCCCCCATCCAGGGCAGGGCAGGGAGTGGCCATCAGGGGTTCCTGTTCCAGGCACAGTGGGGGCCAGCCGTCGGGGTTCCCCATCCTGGATACAGTGGATGGTTGTTGGGGTTACCTGTCCCGGATAGAGCGGATGGTTGTCGGGGTTACCTGTGCGGGTTACCTGTCCCGGGCACAGCGGAGGTTGTCAGGGTTACCTGTCCTGGATACAGCGGGTGGTTGTCGCGGTTCTCGGTGAACAGGAACATGTCGATGAAGTGGATGAGGATGCTGGGTGCCAGCAGGGAGTTGACAGCACTGAACGTGAGCCACTTGTAGAAGATCATGAAGACGAGGTAGCCGAAGAGTGCCAGCAGGAAGAGCGCCTCAGGCAGGAAGACCAGTGCCACCTGGTACTGCTGCCGGAAGTGCCTGTGTGCCAGCGAGAGGGGTGTCGGCCCAGGCCCTGCATTGCCGGGCTGCACGCCCCCATGGAGGGAGCAGCGACCCTTGGGGCCCTGTGCTGCAGCCGAGAGCAGCAATCCTGACAGGCGGGATCCAGCATCAAGGGTGGCTCTGGGCTGGCAGGGGTCCAAGGTGTGCTCTGGGGGACTGGGCAGGGGAGTCAGGCAGCCCAGCAGAGTTGGGGACACACCCCTTCCTGGCAGCAGGACCCCCAAAGCAGCCCTGGCAGGCTTCCTCCCCAGCCTGGCAGCACGGCCAGCTCACGAAGCCCCAAGGGGCTAGAACAAGCCCCATTTGCACTGGGCACCGACCCAATGCCAGACCCAGGGAGCCGCTCCTGCACAGAGAGACACATGGAACTGGTGCCAGGCCAGCTCAGAGCAGTGCCACTATCTGCCCGGGGGGCTGGGGCCAGGGCAGGGAAGGCTTGAGGGCGGGGGGGTCTCCGTCCCGGTGAGGGGATGTCGGCAGTGTCAGTCCTTGGCCGATATCCTTCCCCGCCAGGGCCTGGATTTCCCACAGATGTAGATCCCCGGGCACAAGGGAAGGGTGGGGCCGGAGTGGGGGAGGCGCCAGACTCCGTAGCCCTCTCCTCAAGGGCGTGTGGCCTGCCGGGCCGAAGCGAGGGGGCACAGGTGGGCAGCGTGGGTGGGCCCGGACAGCCCCCCAGAAAGCAGCGACTCACAGGTGGTTGAAGATGCCGAGCAGCACCCCGAAGCTCATGTGGATGATGCCCAGAATCACCGACATCTTCATCTTGAAGGAGTTCAGGAAGTTGAGGTGGTTGTTGGCCAGGCTCCAGACCTGCAGCCGGGTGAGAGGTGGCGTCTGAGCCAGGGTGGGCACGCAGCTCCCGGGTAGGGGAGCAGGGCAGGAGTGCGGTGGTGGGGCAGTCGCCCAGCATGTCCCCCCATCCCTCCCTACTCACCGGGTCGATCCCGAAGGGGTAGGGCCCCTTGAAGACTCCAGTGATGTTGGGGTCCAGGGTGAGGAAGCTGTGGCTGGCTAAGTAGTCGGAGCTGTGGGGACAGAGGGGTGTCAGTGCCGGGAGAAGGGCTGGGTAGAGTGCGGGGCGCACACAGATCTGTAGGCAGGGCAGTACATGGGGAGGCAGCGCTGACACGGGGGAGCATGCAGGGCAAGTGGCAGGGAGGGGGCAGGTGGGTGTGGGAAGCCAGGAATTGGACAGAAGGGAGGAGGATCCCACAGGTGGGTAACAGGCATGGGAGCAGGCTGGGGTGTGAGAAGAGGGACCCTGTGGGTGGTAGCAGGTAGGGGTTGGGGTAGCAGTCAGGGTCCTGGGGGGTGAGTAGCAGCCAGGTGGGGAAGTAGGCTGGGGTCCCATGGAGGGCAGTGAGTGAGCAGGGTACCAGGCAGGAGAGCAGGAAGGGGTTCGGGGGGTGGGGGGGCAGAGGATGACAGGATGACAGGTTGGGGAGGAGGCAGGGAGTGTAAGAAGAGGGACCCCTTGGCGGATAGCAGATGGGGGTGGGATATCAGGTGGCAATCCCATGGGGGGTGGTAGCAGGTGGGGTCCCGTGGAGGGAGCAGGGCACCAGGCAGGGATCTCACTGGGGGAGCAGGCCAGTTACCTGCCGAGGGTCCTGTAGGGGAAGCAGGGAAGCAGGCAGGTACCCCGCAGGAGGGAGCAGGGTACCAGACAGGGGTCCCGCGGGGGGGTCGTACCCACCTCCAGTTGGAGTGGTTGACCATGGTGGCCACACTCCAGGCGGAGGGGAAGATGGCGGTGGCCTTGCTGAAGCACTCGTTGTAGATGAAGCCAGTGTAGATGGAGAAGGCCCCCATGAGCAGAATCAGGTAGCGCCCCTCAAAGAACGTCTGCCAGATCTGGGGACAGACAGACAGATGGAGTCAGAGCTTTGGAACAGCCCAGCCCTCCCCCACCCCTCCACCCTAGCAGTGCCCTCCCCCCACACCCGCTCACCTCGTTGCGCGCCTCCTTCAGGCGGGGGCTGCTCTCAGCCAGCACCATCCAGAGGGCAAACAGGAACATCAGCAGCCCATGGCCCACGTCCCCGAACATGACAGCAAACAGGAAGGGGAAGGTGATGATGGTGTAGGGCGCTGTGGTGGCAGGATGCAAGTCAAAGAGAGGCCCTCCCGCCCCATACGGAACCCTCCCACCCCTATACAGGCCCAGACCACCCTGCCACAGCCCAGACACAGGTTCTTTCCCCTCTGGGGGGCGCCATCTCCGATCTGGCCCCAGGGCGGGGGACTGGCTGGCTCAGAGGGCAGGGAATGGGCCATGAGACTTTTCCCCTGTAGAGAGCGCTGGCTCCAATCCAATCCAAGGGTGGGAGGGTGACCCCAGGGGTCCCTTACCCGGGTTCACCTCCTGGTAACTGGCGACCCCATAGGCGTCGACGATGCTCTGGAAGCCGGCAGTGAACTTGTTGGTGCGGATGAGGGTGGGGGGGCTCTCGGAACTGGGGATCCGGTGCACGAACGACTCCACCCCGGAGCCACTCTTGTGCTGCAAGGGAAGGCGGGCGTGGGACCAGGGAGCAGGCAGGGGCTGGCTGGGCCTGGGGCGCAGCCGGAGGAGGACAAGGCAGGGCAAGGCATGGAGGGAAGTATGACCTAGTAGGAGGGGTGGGGAGCGATCTGTGGAGGGGGAGAACATGGACTAGCACGGAGGGAGGAGGGGATGGAGGCAAGTACCGAACCGAGGAGCGGGGGCAGGTACCAATCCATGGCATAGGGGGGTGGGCGGAGGCATGTACGGATCCATGAGGAGGCAGGGTGGGGGGATGGGACATGTACCAATCCATGGCTGGGGGGGGCGGGTGGAGCCATGTACCAATCTGTGGGGAGGCGGGGTGAAGGGACAGGACACGTACCAATCCGTGGTGTAGGAGGACATACTAATCTATGGGAAGGCAAGGGGGACAGGACATGTACTGATCCCTGGCATGGGGGGGCAGGTGGAAGCACGTACCGATCCATGGGGGGGACATGTACTAATCTGTGGCAGAGGGGGGCGGGCAAAGGCATGTACCAATCCATGGGGAAGTCTGGGGGGACGGGACATGTACCAATCTGTGGTGTGGGGGTGTCACGTACCGATCCGTGGCGCAAGGCTTCCTGCACCTGTGGCAGGTCACGCACAGGGCACCACACCTCGGCGATGAGGCACTTCTCGATGACGTTGAAGCTGCACTGGTTGAGGATGAGGTAGATGGCCTTCATCTTCTGCACCTTCACACGCCAGGCCGGCAGCATCAGCACCACCTTCTGCAGCACCTGGGACAGGTACTGCTCCGTCTCCCCCAGCACCTGCCGGAGGGAGGGAGGTTCACAGATACCAACTCCCAATATCCCAACACAGCTGGGGCCCCCCACCCCAATATTTCATCTCCATCCTGGTAGGGGCCTCAACTTCCACCCACTTCGCTTACAGCCTGGGACCCATAACGCTGGTGGTCGTTGAGCGGGGAGTGTCCCCACAGCCCCCCCATCTCACCGCAGTGAGGTCGTTGAGTGAGAAGTATCCCCAGGGTCCTCCTACAGCCCACCCATCTCACTGCGGTGAGGTCCCTGGGACACTCCCGACCCCTGCAGCTCCCCCCTCTCACCGTGGTGAGGTCGTTGATCTGGGTGAGCAGCCCACTCAGCACCTCCAGCCGGTCGGCCTCTCTGTCGGCGTAGGGGTAAACATGGCAGTGGAAGCTGGGAGAGACGTGCACAGGTGAAGGGGGGGCAGGGCTGAGTTGTCTGGGGGAGAAACCGGACAGCCGGGGTGCGGGGGAAGGGAGAGTTTGGGGTGGAGCACAAACAATTGCCATTAATCCTGCACCTCTGACGGCCACGAGGAGTCGGCCCAGCTGGCTGGAGGGGGCCCTGGCACTCTACTCCCATTCCCCCCAGACAGCAGCCAGGTTAGGAGGCAGGGGAGGGGCTGCCCCCAGACATCCTCCCAGACCCCTAGCTCTGCAGACAGGAATAAGAGCGGCTCCGGTGTGGCACCGGGACCCCTCACACGGCAGCAGGAGGTGTATGAAGAGTCGGAGCTTAAGGCAGGAGTGGCTGCGGGGGTGAACAGGCAGACAGACGGCGAGGAGACGGGGGCAGCACTCACCAGTCCGAGATCTTGCGGATTTTCTGTCCAATCTGCTCCCCCCAGTAGGAAATGAGGAAGATAACCCAGGTGATGTTCTCACCCTGTGGGGGGAGCACATTACCCATGAACCTCAGCACAGCACAGGAGCGCTTACAAACCACCGCCCCCACACATGCTCCCAGGCTCCAGAGAAACCCTCCAAGCTCACACATCCCCTCCAGGCCTGCCCCTCACAGATCCACCCATGTCCCCTCCAGGCCTGCCCCCTCACAGATACCCAGACCTGCTCCAACCACCCTTCCTGCTGCCCCACTTCCGGCCCTGCACTCACCGTGGCTGGGTCCTCCATGGGTTCCGCCATCTCCACAAAGTTGGCGATGAGATACCCGCGGCAGGCGCGCCACAGCAGCCGCTCAAAGGAGGACACCCGCCACGGGTGGATCACGCCCGCCACAAAGCTGGGGGAGGGGAGAGAAGAGAGAAATGGGGATTGAGGTGGCGCTGGCTTCCCAGGGAAGAACAGCCCCACAACGCCCAAGGGCATCATGGCATCCATGGCACTACCACAGAACCCGCTGTGTCCCAGGCACAGCCCCGCTCTCCGCCCACATCCCCCACGGTGTCCCAGACGAGGCCTGCCCCATGGCTGCTGCCCAGCGGCCCAGGAACGGCCTGCCCCACGGCAGCTGTTCCATCTCTTAATTCATCCCGCCTGCTCTGGAACTGACTCACTTGATTTTGACGTCGAGTCGTGGAGCCGTGGGCGGGTTGAGCAGGGGCTCCTGGTCCGAGAGGGCGCGGGGCCGGGCAGGGGAGCCCAGTGATGTCTGCCACACAGGAGAGAGACCGTCAGGGGAGCTGCCCAGCCCAACGGGGCCCCCTCCTTCCTCCTGCCCCAGGCAAACGGCGCCATGGTGGCCCTCTCCTTGTCTGGCAACCTCTCCATTCTCCCCAGGAATCCACCACTGGCCCCCATACCAAAGGCCTCCCCACACACACCAGTGCCCAGCCCTGGGGGTGACCCACTTCACCCCTCCCTACCCCCAACCTCTAGGAGACCCCCACTCTACCCATCCCCTCTCTGTCTCCCAGATTCCCTTCCATTCTGCCCCTCTGTTCCTCAAAGTAGCACCCTGGGGGAGCTACCATATTCTTGACTGTGGTATAATGATGATACGTTTTGTACATAGTACGTCTTGTGAGGTATCAATTTAAAAATCTTGATCTGTTGAACATGAATACCGTTGGATTGTCTGTGCTATCATTGTATGCGAAGTTGTGAAGCACTGCTCCATGTGTTACTGAAATATGGTGTGAAAACACCAGCCAACCTTTCAAGTGCAACAAAGGACCAGCCAGCCCTGCTGATGGCCCATTAAAGGGAATCCACTCTCCCAAGGAGACTTCTCAGAGAGAGCATGTAATGGAGGCTGCTTGGCCAGTGGGGACTGCCTGATCCCCATACCACAGCAAAGGTCTTTCCAGCAAGCTGGAAGAAACTAGGAGAGAGAGACAGTGACATCATCACTTGGCCTCTTTCCCCTCCCAACTCAAGTCAACACCTGGAAGAACTGTCTGGAGGACAAAGACTTTGAACTGGGGAGGGTGGTCCCAGGCTGGAAAAGAGTCCCAGCCTGTGCACTGGGGATCTGTAACCTGCTTGTCCCATCAGTCCGGGTGAGACACTGCTTGGTTCAAATCCTGTTTAGTTTGTAGAACTTAGACTGTGGATTTATTTTATTTTTATTTCTTAAGTAACCAACATTGATCTCTGTGCCTGCTCCTTATAGTCACTTAAAATTGACCCTTCTGTCATTAATAAATCTGTTTTATATTTTACCTAAAACAGAGGGCTTCGGCTGCAATGGTTGGGGAATCTCAGCTCAGTTTACAAAGGTTTGTGTGTGTCCCCTCCACATGGAGGGAGTGACAAACTACGGAATGAACTTGCACTGCCCAAGGGGGCCTTGAACCATGTAAGACGGTACAGTCCTGGGCCGTAGGGCTGGAGCTGGGGGGAACTGGCTGGGAGATCGTTCGTGTAACTCAGCTGGCATGTGTCTGCCTGTGGATGTCTGTGTAAGTGCAGTGCCCAGCCACGTTTTGTAGCTTGATATCAGCATCAGTGTGAGACACAGCCCAGGTAGGTGGAACAGGGCTCAGCGGCCCCACAGTCCAGGTTACACCCCAGTGACCCCATCACACCCTCCCAGCGCCCCAACCCCGGGAACCCATACTCCAACTATCCCCTCCCTGCTCCCCAGGCCTCTCTGCTCTGCCCCTCCAGCCCCCTCCTCAACCCCAAGGCCACTGCTCTAGCCCCACATGAGGACTCACCAGCTGGCCAGTGAAGCGCTGCCCCTCGCGCAGGACTTGCACATATTCCTGCATCTCTCGCAGGCGCCCGCCCAGCGACTCCCGGTTGCGGCTCACTTCACGCAGCTCCTGGGCCAACTGCTCAGACTGCTCCTGGATGTGCAGGGCATCACGGGGCAGAGGGGCCGGGGGGCTTTCAGGGCAGGGCCCCAGTGCCAGCCCTGCCTTCCGCAGCTCCTGGTGCAGGAACGCTGCACAGCAGGGACACGGCGCCCATCAACACTGCCCGTGCACAGCATGCCCCCATCGGGTACTCACCTGGAGACACCCCTCTCCCCAGTCACACAGGGAGCACAGGGTTGTGTCCATGACCATTTGGGCTAATAGCCATTGATGGGCCTATCCTCCATGAATTTATCTAGTTCTTTTTTGAATCCAGCTAAATTTTTGGCCTTCACAACATCCCCCCAGCAAGGAGTTCCACAGGTTGACTGTGTGTTGTGTGAAGAAATACTTCCTTTTGTTTGTTTTAAACCTTCTGCCTGTTAATTTTATTGGACGACCGTTGGGTCTTGTGAGATGTGAAGGAGTAAATAACACTTCCTTATTTACTTTCTCCACACAGTTCATGATTTTATAGACGTCTATCATATCCCCCCTTAGTTGTCTCTTTTCCAAGCAGAAAAGCCCCAGTCTTATCAATCGCTCCACATACAGAAGCCATTCTATACCCCTAATCATTTTCGTTGCCCTTTTCTGTACCTTTTCCAATTCCAATATATCTTTTTTAAGATGGGGCGATGACATCTGCACACAGTATTCAAGATGTGGGTGTACCATGGATTTATCGAGAGGCAATATAATCTTTTCTGTCGTATTATCTATCCCTTTCCTAATGATTCCCAACGTTCTGTTTGCTTTTTTGCCTGCCGCTGCACATTGAGTGGATGTTTTCAGAGAACTAGACACAATGACTCCAAGATCTCTTTCTTGTGTGGTAACAGCTAATTCACATCCCATCATTTTACATATATAGTTGGGATTACGTTTTCCACTGTGTATTACTTTGCATTTATCAACAATGAATTTCATTTGCCATTTTGTTGCCCAGTCACCCAGTTTTGTGGGATCCTTTTGTAGCTCTTCGCAGTTTGCTTTGGATTTAACTAACTTAACCCCACACCACTGGGCATCTGCCACCACAGATCCCCTCCATCCCACCGCTCCAAGCTCCCAACCCCACGTTGCAGCTTCTGCCATCCCAGAGAGACCTCCTCCATCTCCTCCCCACCTGCCCAGAGCAGAGACCCCCTTCCCTCCCCACACAGGCTCTCCACCACCCCAGAGCCTCACCTTCCTTCCCCTCACCTCACAGTGTCCCCAATATACTCGACATTTCCCCAGGTCTCCCCATCCTCCAGAAGGAGCCCCTCCCCCAGGTGGCTGGGCACTCACTGAAGGTTTTCTCCATGTCCTCACAGCGCCGCACCTCACCCACGAAGCGCCGCTGGAAGGCGTTGACATTGGGGTTGAGCTGGGGGAGCAGAGACAGCACATCAGAGCCCAGCTGCAGCTCACCCTGCCCAGGGCCCCGACTCCAGGCAGCTAGGCTGGGGCCAGCCACCCCAACAGCCTCGGCCCCTCGGTCAGGGACCCCGACTCCTGCCCCTGTTGGGACCAGCTGCTTGGACACCTCTCCAGGCAGGGATCCCGACTTCCCCTACCCACCCCCACAGCGCCCCAGTGACAAACCCCAATTCCCACTGTCCCCCATAGGTACCAGACACCCTAGCTTCCCCATATCCCCTTCCTTTCCTGCTTTGGGACCCCAACACCTCCCAACCACCACCCCACAGCCACCTCTCCCCACCCCAGCCAGTGACCCTCCCCTCTGCTCCCCACAGGGGGGCACCATGTCCCGCCCTGCACATACGTCTCTGAACTCCACGAGACCCCTCTCGCCCAGCTCGCTGACGCAGGGGTAGGCTGAGGCCGACTGCAGGAAGAGCTGGGCCAGGCAGACTTCCTCGCTGCGGAACATGGAGCCCATGGCGCTGCCAAGGGAAGGGGAAAGTCAGTCAAGGGCAGGAGGCACAGAGACCCAGCCCCGCCCCACCGGATCGAGACCCCTGCACCCATGGGGAGGGAGGCTGGTGTGAGAGGGGTACCCAGAGCCACACTGTAGTGGGCAGCCCAGGTGTGGGGATGGACTCCCTGCCTGGCAGGGAGGAGAGGAAGCGGTGGGTGCCGGAGGCAGGAGCTGGCAGAGATGGGCGGCAGGGCCCCGGCACTCCCAGCAGCACGGGGGAAGAAGTGGGCATGGCCGGGAACCCCCACTTCAGCTGGGAGGAGGCAATTGTGGCTCAGACTCCAGCTCCCTCTACCCGGCCCGGCGCCCAGACAATCACACCGAGCTCCAGTCATCTGTCCAGCTGGCAGCCACACCGGCCAGTCGCTCACCTCAGGGACAGTCTTGCAGCTGCGGGGGGCACACGGCGCAAGGGACCCACTCAGCGAACAAGGATCTGCAGCTCTGCTCACGAGACACCCGGCAGCAGCTTGGCTGAGTCACTCTGGACTTTTTTGGCCTCGGAGGTTGCAAAACAGTTTCCAGTAGCACCATCCCCCTCCCCCCCAGACCAGCTCAGCCTCAGCAGGGCCTGAGTCAGGGCCGGCTGGGCGGCTCACCTTTGAGGCAGACACAGCCAGACCCCCATTGGCCCACCAAGGGGCGGGGGAGGGCAAATGATGCCCTTGCTGCCAGGCAAGTTATTTCAGGAGCACTAAGGGATGCGGAGAACCCTCCCTGCCCAACTGCAATTGGAGGGCAGCTGGGACCCTGCAGCAGCTCTTGGGGCAGGGGGAGGAGGGGGATCCAGGCCTCAGGCTGCACCCAGCTCACTGCAACAGGGCCAGGCCCACGCTCCAGCTGAAAGCAGGGAAACACAAGCGGCCTTGAGGCAGGAGTCCCACTCCCTGAACGCAGAGGTCGGCAACCTTCATTTATTCACTCTAATTTAAGGTTTCGCATGTCAGTAATACATGTTAATGTTTTTAGAAGGTCTCTTTCTATATGTCTGTAATATAGAACTAAGCTACTGTTGTACGGAAAGTAAATACGGTTTTTAAAATGTTTGAGAAACTTCATTTAAAATTCAATTAAAATGCAGAGCCCCCTGGACCGGTGACCAAGACCTGGGCCATGTGAGTACCACTGAAAATCAGCTCGCGTGCCGCCTTTGGCACTCGTGCCACAGGTTGCCTACCCCTGCTGCACAGGGTCCCGGCCATATTGGGAGCGGGGTCAAGCAGCCCCCTGGCGCTGAACCACACCCAGCCCAACTTGAGGCATCACTGGCCACTGCCCGCTACAAACAGGACTCCAGGGTGATCCTCAGCCCAGGGATAGCTGCGCTGGGAGCAGAGAGGCCCATGTTTCTGAAGCTGAGGTGTTTGGGCTGGCTGTCTCTGCCGGGTTCCCCACGCAGGGCTTGGCCCCAGGGCTAGCCTGCGCCATCCTCTCTCTCCCTTCCTGCCTCTATGGGGCACCAGCGCTGCAGCCAGCTCCCCCAGCCTCACAGACAGGTAGACAGTGCCACCGACTGTTCCCCCCAAGCTGGCTCCTTCCTTCACCTCCCAATGACACTGGCCCAAGGCTGGCATGGAGCAGCCCACACTTCCAGCATGCACTGCTAGCCCAGGAGTAACACTGTATGTGTCCAAGCCAACATCTGTCCCCTCCAGAACTAGGCACAGCTGGATTCGGGGTCCCACAGAACCTGGCACTAGCCCCTAGGATACAATTACAGCAGCCCATAAATGGAGCTCTCTGGGGGCCTGTCTATGCTGCCACTGGAGATGTAATGCATGGGTAGCTGTACACACTAGAGCAGGGACCTCTACCTGAGCAAGGAATCACCCCTCCATCTGCACGGTGTGTGACTAAGTGGGAATTTTCTGTAATATTTTTAATTAAGCCCATGCGTGCCTCAGTTTCCCGCATATTTCATATTGTTACCCAGCAGGCAGGGAAAGGACGGTTTGCTCTCAGGACAGGCTACGAGACAAAGACCTGGTCTATGCTACAAAGTTAGGTTGAAGCGGGCTGCCTTGCATCAACCTAATTGTGCATGTGTCCAGTCTTGGCTCCAGCTTGGCTGGGCTCTGGCTGACCAGAATGGTCAATACTTTAACCTTCAGTTCTCTCTGCTGACCTAAGGCTGCCCCAGGCTATGTAAAAAGTGACTAATAAACCTGCCTGGTTTGCCAACCTTGCGTGTCACTGCAAACGCTGGCTGAGGTGCATTAGCCCCTGAAGAGTGGCCCGGTCTCTCCCGGGAGTTCAGTTCAGCTGGACCCGCCAGGCAAAGCTCATGCTGCGAAACACGAGTGCTGGAGCCCCAGAGGTTCACCAGAAGGAGGCAGTGAGGCCTACCCCATATAGTAAGATTGAGACCCCTTGGAAGCTGGGCAAACTGAAGGGTTCCTCCTAGAGATTGTTCCAAAACTGGGGGCATACCATCGACGCTGTTGATCCGTGACAGCGGAGACGTTCCCTGCGACTCCTGTGGCATGGCCAGAGCACACGGGAGCCAGATATCCTGGGCACAAGCCTTGTAATACCCCATTTCAACCGCACCCGCAGGCCACCCCACTCAAGCATTAGCCCGTCTGTAGCATGCCCTGCCCCACTGACTGCACAGGAAGGCAGCACTTCACCCACACTAGAAGGCGGCTTGCCCTGCGTAGCACTTCACTCATGGTAACCGGGCATTCTGGAGCAAGGACACAGGCCCACCTAGCAAGGCTGCCCCAGTGGGCAGGGTGCTCATCCGGGCCACAGGTTCGAGTCCCTGTTCTGCCACAGGGAACTGACAGCAATAGCTGTTGGGGAATGGCTCCCTTCAGGGCTCTGCTTACAATCGTTCTGCTTTGGAAATGCAACAGTTACCCAGAATCAAGTGATGTTTGCTTCAGCACAGAGCGCCGCGGGGGTGGGGGCCACTAGTTTGCAATAGCTCCTGCCATCGGCATCCCCCTGTAGACAAGCCCTGGGTCACCAAGCCTCAGCGTCCCCTGTCACGGGGGTCACAGCACCACCCTGCTGCCGTGAGGCAGGCGAACACAGATGAATGTTCTAAGCCCCGTGGGGTACGCGGACACGACAGGGACGGGGCGTGGGCAGGCCCCATGGTGCTCAGCTCAGATGCAGCCCAGTTCGGAGCGGGACATGCGACCCCCGTAGAGACTTGACTTGGGTTCTTGTTGTGTTGCTCCCAGTGCCCCAAGCTCAAGGGCCCCAGACACCCCAGGAGGGAAGGGGACATCCCAGCTCTGAGTGACCACCAGCTGTGGCTACTGAAGGCACCAAGCTAGGCCAGACTCCCTGCTCCCGTAGGAATGGGCACAGGTGCTGGAACCAGGGGTGCTGCCGCATCTCCTGGTTTGAGGTTACAGTGTGGTTCAGGGGCTCTCACCCCCCACCCCATACAAATTGTTCCAGAGTCTCTGACCCAGAACAACGCTACTGGAAGCTCTGGGAGGGGGCCTGACTCCCAGCCCCTCGGTTTTAGGGATGGGGGAGGGCGATCTCCGCCCCCAAGCTCTACCCAATGCTCAGCCAGCCCCGCACGCACCAGGGGGACCCCCTGTGTGGGATGTGCAGGAACAAAGCTGTGCCCCCGCCCCGCAGCATCGGCGGGGGGGGGGGGGCAGTGACTTGAGTCATCCCGCTCCGGGGGGGGGGCTCACAAGGAGGATA
>ML677536.1:1617086-1637887 GCA_007922305.1 Dermatemys mawii | reverse complement strand
CACCTGGGCCACCCTGCTGAACCCCACCCCACTGAGCCCCACCCAGCTGCACCTGGATCACACCACCGAGCCCTTGCCACCTACACTCAGACCCCCACTCCCTCAGCACCTGCGCCCACCCAGTGAGCCATCTGCACCAAGAGCGCCCATCCCCCTCCCCCCACGCACATGTGGAACCCCTGCTGAGCCCCAACCTCTTCCACCTGGACACACCCTGTCCCATTGCGCCTGCACAGAGATTCCCCATCCACATTGTCCCACCCAGAACCTTCTCACCCCACACCAAGCCCCTCCACACTTGTGCAGGGCTCAGCCTGCCTGTCCCGCACCCGGATCCCTCCACACTGAACTCTTCCCACACCTCTGAACCTGGATCACTCCCATGTCCCATCAGAACCACCATACAGCCCCCCCCCCCCCCCAGCCGAATGGCCCCACAGCTGAATCCTCACCCCCAACACTGAACCCACTGCACCTGGCTACCAGCCTTCCAGGCCAAAACAGACACCCTGCACCCCCTGTTGTGGAGCGGCATGAGGGGGCTTTCTCCCCTCTCAATCACTGCTGACCCCAGTGTGGCAACATACATGACCTAGACCACTAGCCCCTGTGCAACTGGACACCCCCACACACACACCAAGGCCCCTGCACTGGGCCCCCTGAGCCACTGTGCCAGTCACATGCAGGGCAGCGCCCGTGCACACAGAGATCTCAGGTGTAATGGCAGCTCACCAGGCCCTGTTGCGGTGGCTCACCTGGGTGGCTTCCTGGATCTCGCTGCCCACGGCTCAGCTTGGATTCACGCTCCCAGCTGTCTCTCGCCCGCTCTAAGCAGGATCCAGGCCCCAAGCACTAGTGCCAGGACTCACACTCCCAGCAGGGTCTGTGCCCTGAGGTTCTTGTGAACCCCTTTCCCTCCCAACATGGTGGGATTCCTCCCCCTGGGTGTTGGCATCTCACTGCCTCTGACTCCAGCTGGATCCATGTGATGGTGTTTCCATAGCACATATGGAAATAGCTGTGCAACATGTCCGCCGACGGCCAATTTCCCCAGGGCACTTAGTCAGCATCCCCAGCAGCACATGCCAGATCCCATGATCCTAGCCAAGGGGCTGCATTGTTGTTTCCATGCCCTGCCTGACTTGGGCGCTCACTTCCCTGACTAATCTGGTTGCTCCAGTGGATATTTCCAGGGCGTTTCTATCTGCAGGATGGCCCCAGCTGGCCCTCCCCTCAAGAAATGTGCCACTACCAATCTCCTGTGTCTCCAACCTGTCCATCCCCCTGCCCCATTTTTCCTGGGAGGCCAGAGAAAACACCCCATCCTGAGACACTGCACCAGTCACACGCAGGGCAGCGCCCGTGCAGACAGAGATCCCAGTTGTAATAGGAGGGCACCAGCCCCTCTTGAGGTGGCTTCCCAGACATCACTACCCACTGCTCAGCTTGGCCAGAAGCCCCTTCTCTCTTGGTACAAACACAAATGTGTTGTAAGCACAGGACACACCACACCCTGCTACTGCAGCACCACCCGCTAATTCTGTGTCGGGGGCCCTAGAGGAGCCAGGATCCCCTGAGGGAGGGGGCCTTGGGCAGGCACTGTGACTGACCGGGCAGCACCCAGAGCAGGGAAACACTGAGCTTTACAGCCCTGCCGCAGGTCAGGAAACATCGGGGTCATCAGAAAGCATGGAGGGGCCTCCCAAGGAAAGAGGGGAGCTGGGAGAGGAGGAGCTCGGTGGGGATGTTGGGCTCATCTGGGATCTGGACTTCACTGGAGAATGGGGGAAACTTTCAGACTGTTCTCAAGGGCAGATAGAGCCTCACATGGCACCAAGTTTGTAAGGACATTAAAAGAGTTAAGATCAGCTTAGAATGCGTTTTGCTTTTATTTCGGTTGGACCACATCTGACTTATGCTTTGACTTATAATCACTTAAAATCCATCTTTATAGTTAATAAATGTGTTTATTCTACCTGAAGCAATGCATTTGGTTTGAAGCATTTCAGAGACTCCCCTTGGGATAACAAGCCTGGTACATATCAATTTCTTCGTTAAACTGACAAATTCGTATAAGCATCCAATGGGCAAAACTTGACACTGCAAGACGGAGGTTGCTAGGGTTGTTTCTGGGACCAGAGATATTGGCTAGTGTCATTCGCTTGCAAGTATCTGGGAGCAGCTGTGCATGAACAGCCCAGGAGTGGGGGTTCTCACGGCAGAGCAGGGGAAGGCTGGCTCCCAGAGTCAAGGACTGGAGTGGCCTAGCAGATCACTGGTCCAGACAACACAAGGGGATTACAACACACAGGAACACCTCATTCCCAGCTAGCACTAAAAGCGGAGCAGCTGCAAACCCCAGGGACAGAGCAAGCCTGAGGGGTTGAGGTGAGACCTGGGGGCAGGGGACTCACCTGGGCCCAGAGCAGCTTACTGAGCCAGGTGGGGAGCAGGGAAGCGATCTGATAGCAAGATACTCTCGCGGAGGAGTGTGCCCACAAGGCCAGGCCTGGAGCAGCACAGTGCCCACATCCTGGAGCAGGCTGATGAAGCCTCTTGCTGGTCATTAGTCCCCCCACCCTAGGTACCAATGAGGAGGGCTAGAGCAGCAGAGAGGGGCTGGCCTGTAGACCCTCTCCTTCCCCCAAGTGAGTGGTGTCTCCTGAGCAGAGGCAGACACACCCCACTCCTTGGGCCCCTGTAACTGGCACTTTCCAGCAGGAAGGATTCCCCCTCCCTTCCCATTGACTCTGGCAGGCTCAGGATGGCAGTGAGGGACCCAGGTGGGCATGCTGCATCTGGCGCCTTGGCAAGATGCTTCCAATCCCAACAAGCTGAAGTGGGCACTGGGGCTGTTCAGGTCTGACCATGTTGGCTATGATGGATTGGGGGGGGTGCTGCTTTAACCTGGCTTTAACCTGTGAGACTGGCAGACCAGGTGCCACCTTATGCCAAGGCCACTAGGCCACAGCTAAACCCTGACAAATACAGAGCCACGGGGCCTAGGGTGCTATTCTGGCTCACCTGTGCGTTGTACGGTTAAAATAGAGTCACAAAAGCATTTAGTTCAACAGTATAAAGTGCTTGTGGATTGCTGCATCCCGTAATCTCTTATACCTGTATCCCATGTAGTAATATTTAAGTGTTGGCTCTGTAAATGGAAACCATGGGTGAGGCAAGAAGCATTACCAAGTGCAAGGTTCTAGTTTGCCACAAATGTTATCTCCGGGCCAAATAAGGGCAGCCCAGAGACACCAGCCGAACCACTGTGGAACATCTGAAGACAAAAGGCTTTGTGAATTGCTTCCCTCCCACCCTCCATGAAAAGGAGACTGCAGCTGAATTCCTCCCACCAGCTGAATTTGCAGCTGGAAGCACAAGGGTTCTGGGGAAGGAATAAAAGGCCCTCAACAATGAGAAATTGTGTTTCGTGCTACTTGCATTCCGAAGGGCAAAGACTACCAAGCATTAGTGAAGGATCCCCAGTGCTTGGCCAAGTTTGCCCTAAAGGACATGGGGAACTTGCTTATTATAGAAGCTTCAATTCCCTTTTGAAACTTATGGCTGTAACTCATTTGCGTGTGTGTTTACCTGCTTTCACTATTTCCTTTGCCTAGTTAATAAACCTTGAGTTTTTTCAACAGGGTCTGCTACAAGTGTTGTCTTTGGTGTGAGATCCAAGGTGCAGTTGCCCTGGGGTAAGTGACTGATCATTTCAGACTGGAAGAAACCTGAATATTGTTGTGATCTTTGGTGTAAGGGACCATCTGTCACACAGGCAACCTTTCCTAGGTGACAAGATAGAGCAGCGTAGCAAAATGGAATGTCTGAGACTCCCTGGCTAGACTGTTGTAGCTGTTATGATGCCTGACACGTCCAGACTTGATAGGTGAAATCGAAATCCAGAACTCCCAGCCAAGTGCAGGAGTCAGCAGGTTTGTGGGGAGCTGCCCTCATCTGCTCCCAAGTCCAGCTCAGCTAGCCTGAGCCCTGCTCTAGCTCCATGGTGCTCAGGGCAAGCAGCCTCCTGTCAGGGCAAGAGACAGTAGCACACCAAGACAGAACCAGGGGTAAAAGGGAACAGGGACAGACCACTGCCTGGGTCAGGGTTTGGCAGAGTTCCCTCAGCATGCCTAAGCCTCCAGGGCAGGGAGGGGCAGTACTGAAACAGCAGGACTGGACACCAGTCCTGGCTCTGTCATTGTCTCCTCTCCCCGGAGACAGGGGGAAAGGTGTCCTCCCCCACCAAATATGGGGCTAACTGGAGTGAATGTCCTATTGCTCCCCTCAACGGTCACTCTTTCCCCTGAGCACTGGGTGGGCAGCGTTACCCACAGTTCTCACAGGTGCCGGGAATGAGCCAGAGCCAAAGCCAATTACAGACCGAATGTGATGTGTAGCATTAGGACAGTAGGGATGGGGGGAAGGGGGTGTCACGTATCTCCCCCCGCACCATCCCAGTTCCTTAAGCAGAGTCCCCTCCTCTGCTCAGGGCCTCAGTTTCACCCCCCAGTGCAAACATACAAGAGTGAGAGCCCCTGAGTGAGGGGTTACTAGGTGGGAGAGGCTCTAAGAGCCTGGGTTGGGTGCCCCCTACCCACCCACTCACTCCCCTCTGCACCCTGAAGCCCCATTCTCCCCCAAGGTAGGCGCAGAGGAACTGTGGCACTGGGTGTAGGCCCTTTATTGCAGGGATGGGTCGCGGAAGCAAGCTGGGCAGCACGGGGGGCCCAGCTGTCACCGGTACAGGTAGTCGGCCTCGATATTGGCCGCGATCTCGACCTCCCACTTGTCCCCGTTGTTGAGCAGTTTCTCCTTGTTGTACAGCAGCTCCTCATGTGTCTCGGTGGAGAACTCGAAGTTGGGGCCCTGCAGAGATCAGGGAAAACAGACAGTCGCCACCCGGGCCAACCTGCCAGCAGGGCCTCACCCCCAAGACAGAAATGCATGGGCGGGCAGACAGACTCTGCTCCTCCCTGGCCCAGTGCAGAGACCCACCAGGACCTCTCTCCTGCCCTACAGAAACCTCCAGAGGTCAAGGTGTATAAGGGCAGGTCTGGGGAGAGACAGCATGCCTGGCTTCCCCAGACACCTGTCCCACATGCAGCCGGCCGCATTCACCTCCACGATGGCGTCCACAGGGCAGGCCTCCTGGCAGAACCCGCAGTAAATGCACTTGGTCATGTCGATGTCATAGCGGGTGGTTCGGCGGCTGCCATCAGCGCGTGGCTCGGCCTCAATGGTGATCGCCTGGCAGGGGAGGGGAGATCACGGTCATTCCTTGCCCTGGCACCCCTGTTCCAAATACACTGGGAAAAAGCAGGCGTGCTGCCTACTTAGCTGAGGGCGACACCGTGCAGCACAGGGAGCTGGAGTCTCTCTGCCCTGGAATGGGGGAGGGCACACATTGACCTTCTGGCAATGAGACCGGAGAAAGAGCTGGAGCCACTGGCCGGACAGAGTCAGGATCCAGGTGTGTCAGCACCCGTGTCCACCGGCACCTCCCCGTCCTGGAGCCAATGCAGCTCTCACTGCCCCAAACACAGGGCATCCAGCTGGGAGGGAGCTTTTTGAGGCATGGGTGTCCAAGCTGGGCAACAGGCTCCCAGATTTGACCAAACCAAGGCCCCCTGGGGACAAGATCCTAGGGAGGGAAGCAGAGACCGGGGGACCTCACCAGACAGGAGTTGCTTACCTGGGACACACCATGCCAGAGACAAGCATCAGAAAGGGGCACTGGGGCTGGGAGGTGCAAGCCTACATGGGCAACTCCTGGGGCAAGGGGAAGGCTCACCTGGGCAGGACAAACAGCCTCGCAGAGCTTGCAAGCGATGCACCGCTCCTCTCCAGATGGGTAGCGGCGCAGGGCATGCTCCCCCCGGAAACGGGGGCTCAGGGGGCCCTTCTCAAAGGGGTAGTTGATGGTGGCAGGTTCCCGGAAGAGGTAACTCAGGGTCACACCCAGGCCTAGAAGAGGAGCAAGGAGAAGTTAGAATCCTTTACCAAAGGCTCTTACGTAAATTAAGTTGCCATGGGATAAGAGGGAAGATCCTTTCATGGATTGAGAACTGGTTAAAAGACAGGGAACAAAGGGTAGGAATAAATGGTAAATTTTCAGAATGGAGAGGGGTAACTAGTGGTGTTTCCCAAGGGTCAGTCCTAGGACCAATCCTATTCAACAATGATTTGGAGGAAGGGGTAAACAGTGAGGTGGCAAAGTTTGCAGATGATACTAAACTGCTCAAAATAGGTAAGACCCAAGCAGACTGTGAAGAACTTCAAAAAGATCTCACAAAACTAAGTGATCAGGCAACAAAATGGCAAATGAAATTTAATGTGGATAAATGTAAAATAATGCACTTTGGAAAAAATAACCCCAACTATACATACAATACAATGGGGGCTAATTTAGCTACAACTAATCAGAAAAAAGATCTTGGAGTCATCATGGATAGTTCTCTGAAGATGTCCATGCAGCGGCAGTCAAAAAAGCAAACAGGATGCTAGGAATCATTAACAAAGGGATAGAAAATAAGATGGAGAGTATCTTATTGCCCTTATACAAATCCATGGTGGGCTCACATCTTGAATACTGCATACGGATGTGGTCTCCTCATCTCAAAAAGGATATACTGGCATAAGAAAAGGTTCAGAGAAGAGCAACCAAAATGATTAGGGGATTGGAACGGATCCCGTATGAGGAGAGATTAAAGAGGGTAGGACTTTTTAGCTTGGAAAAGAGGAGACTAAGGGGGGATATGATAGAGGTATATAAAATTATGAGTGGCTTGGAGAAAGTGAATAAGGAAAAGTTATTTACTTATTCCCATAACAGAAGAACTAGGGGCCACCCAATGAAATTAATGGGCAGCAGGTTTAAAACAAATAAAAGGAAGTTGTTCTTCACACAGCGCACACTCAACCTGTGGAACTCCTTGCCTGAGGAGGCTGTGAAGGCTAGGACTATAACAGGGTTTAAAAGAGAACTGGATAAATTCATGGAGATTAAGTCCATTAACGGTTATTAGCCAGGCTGGGTAAGGAATGGTGTCCCTAGCCTCTGTTTGTCAGAGGGGGGTAATGGGTGGCAGGAGAGAGATCACTTGATCTTTACCTGTTAGGTTCACTCACTCCGGGGCACCTGGCATTGGCCACTGTTGGCAGACAGGATACTGGGCTAGATGGACCTTTGGTCTGACCCAGTACGGCCTCTCTTATGTTATGTTAGCTGAGGAACAGCACACACACTAAGCATCACTTAGACCCTACACCATCTCCACATGGGGGGCCTCCACTGCCGTCTCACCGGCACATGCAGACATCCATGTCTATCAGACCCACACAGCCCACCTCCCTCCCGTTCTCAATCAGAAAACCCCCACACCAGGTCCCACTACAGCCATCCCATTCCAGGTCCTGCCATCACAGCCCACCCCAACAGAGCCCAGGGCTCACCTCGGATGAGCTCTGTCCACAAGAGGGTTTGAGCAGTCTGGTCAGTGATGGATTTCATGTCCGACTTCTCCACCGGTACATTCACATACTCTGTAGGGGAGACAAACTATCACTGCCCTACACAGACCAGCACGAAGGGGCTGGGACAGGCACCCATCCTCTGGATATGGTGGCCCAGCAGCACCTGAAAAGGACTCTACATTAGCCTGCGGGATGGAAGAGACCTAACTTGGATTGTGTAGCCCTTGGAGGAAGGGACTTTGGGTGCAGGCCCCAGGGGGTGGGAGGTGTCAGGAGAACCAGGCTAGACTCTGTGCCCTCCAGAATGGGTTCTGGATGCTGTGCCCCCAAGGAGAGCTCCGGGAGCAGTACTTACTGTAGGACTTTCTTGGGGCTGTAACACTGAGCTGTCGGATGAGACTCAGGCAGGGGGGTGTCCCTGGGGAATCAAGGAGAAAGAAAGGTTTGCAAATGCTTCCAGTCCCAATGCCACGGGGCACCAGAGAGAAAGAAGGCTGAGCCCACAGCCCTACAGTGTGGGTGAGCCGGTGGGTTTCGCCTGTTGCTGCATGCCTTACCTGTGCAGGAAGCTCGGCATATCATCCGCAGTGCTGCCATGCTGAGTGCAGAGCAATCCTGCAGCATAGGGAGAAGAAGGCAGTAGCAGCTCACGTACTCTGAGTCGTACCTACCCACTATGGGCCAGCCCTACCCACCAGGCCCTGAACCCAGCACATCACACCCTGCAGACGGGACTAGGGGATGGCATAGCAGGGCTCTTTCCCACAGCGTCCTGCAGTTCCCTGCTCTGGGTCAAGGACCCAGGGGCCGTAGTGCAGGGCACTTTCCCACGTGGGTCAACAGTTCCCTTCTCCAGGAATGGGACCCAGGTGTCCGGGGGCCGTAGTGCAGGGCACTTTCCCACGTGGATCAGCAGTTCCCTTCTCCAGGAATGGGACCCAGGCGTCCGGGGGCCGTAGTGCAGGGCACTTTCCCACAGGGGCCCTGCAGTTCTCCGCTCCGGGACAGGGCCTCACCCTGTCAGGGAGGGACTGAGTGACCTGGGACCCATCCTGGCGATAGCGGGATCTGGCAGACAGCAGCGAGCCAAAGGGACCCAGGCGTCCTGCCCCGCCCAACAGTAGCGGAGAGCGAGGCTTGTCCGGCTCCGCCGCCGTACGCATGCGCAGCCGCCTGCGCCCCTGAAGGTCCCAGTGACCCGAGCGAGGGCGGGCGGACGATGCCGCGGGGGAGGCTGCCGGGCAAGGGCTGGGGCAGGGCCGCGCGCCCTGCGCAGAGCCGGAGAGGGGCGGAACTCACCCCCGCGGGGACAGCGCCGGGCGCCGCTACTCCACTCCGCTCCGAGTCTGCGGCGAGCTGGCCAGGCCCAGGCTGGCAAGCACTACCACCAATCAGCGTCCAGCTCGTGTCTCATTGGCTATGAGGCCGGGCGGGAGGCGGGGCACGAGTTCTGTTTCCGCAGCGCGGAGATGACGAACAATCTCTGGGGTTAAATGATTGGCGGAGGGGTGTGATTTAGGGGCGGGATCACTAGTGGCGGCCTCGGTTGATTGGTGGTTGTGAAACGTGTGGGGCGGGATCACCTCCCTACGGCCAGTCGGATGGTGGAGGGGAAGGGGGGCGTGGCCATAACGGCCTAGATTGGATTGGTGGAGAGGTATGGGGGTGGATTTACACACAGTACGGACACACGGATTGGTGGAGAGCCTGTGGGAGGGGGATGGACCATACGCTCCTCCCTAGGACGCAGTGATGGGGTGGGGCTGGGGCTGGGTCTTTTAGCGCGCGCGTGAACATAGTGTGGGATTGAGGCGGCCTGTGCTTAGTGGGCTGGGTAGTGTTACCCAAGAGTAGTAGGTCCCTGTGTGGACGGGGCTTCCCGAGTCCCTCCAGCAGAGGCTGGGGATCTGTGCCCTTGCAGTTAATCCGGATTAATATTTCTGTGTAGACAAGGCTTGCATCCCCTATGCCTCCATTCCCTACCTGCAGCATGGGGATGGGGTCCACAGGGACGTACTGCACTCGACACTGTGGAGTAGTTAGACAACAGTGGCCCTGGCAGTACTGCAAGTGAGACAGACTGTGGGAAGAGGGGGAGACACTCTGGGGTGAGGGGTGGGAATTGTTGCTGAGGTTGTGGTAACCCTTTAAATCCCCACTTGCAAGAGCCCCTTAGATCTGAAGTGTGATTTCCAGAGGGGCTGTTCCTAGGAGTGTCCATACCAATCCCCTGGCTGTAGGGGGAGATAGAGGTTCTCAGCACCCCTTGAATCAGGCCTGGCGCTGCCTCAAATTGCAGACTTTTTGAGGCACTAACGCCATGAGCCTTCATGAGCTCAGCGACCCCCTACACAATCTAGCTTCTGTGGGACAATCAGTGCTTCCATGCCTGCCTCAGTGCACTGAGATCATTTCTTTGTGGGCACCTGCAAACTGCTGTAGTTGCAGCTGTGTGGCAGTGCATGGGAGAGGTGCCTCAGGTGACACTTTGCTGTGTGTGGATGGGAGGAATAAACCCCAGGAAAGTAGGGCTGCTAATGCTGGCCTCCTGGGCATGACAGCAATGGCGAGTGTGTCTAACACGTTAATTGTAGCCCAGATCGGTGTGCTGCATGCTGGGCATGGCTCTGTGCTGTGGCTAGAGGACATGGTCAGCAGAATGTGAGCGGCGAGTACCACACACTGCAGTCAATCGGCAAAGTCCAGACGGCACCATTTCTCCTGTGCCAGCCTCATCCCTGTCTCTGCTGCAGAAAGCCATAGGTATCTGGTCCCTTCCTGGCTAGATGTGAGCTGCTGGCCTGGGTGAGACTTGTGTTAGAGGAGAGAGGCTGAGCAGGTGTGTGAATATTCAGGGCTGCCAGGAAGACCAAAGTTCAAGTCCCTGCTCTGTTACAGAAGCCCTGGTGCCCTTGGTCATGTCCCTTAGCTTCTGTACCCCATCTCCCAGCTGTGCAGTGGGGCTCACAACCTGGCCCTGCTGCACTGGGGGTGAGAGGATAAACACACAAAGGAGTCTGAAGTGTCCAGATACTGCAGTGACAGGGGCTGGATAAGGACCTGAGATAGGGAGTGCAGCTGTTTTCCCCAGTGCAAATCTCCTCCCTAAGGTCCAGCCCTGGACTAGGGGATATGCCCAGGACAGGGAGGAGAGCTGGCGACCACATGGCTGTGTATCCCAGCTGATCTCCAGCCTGCCCCAGGAGGAGCCATATGGGGAGATCGGGGCCAGTTGCCCTGGGGCTCCTGCCTTCTCTTTGGTGTTCATGTGCCCAGTTGCTGCTCATGCCCCCTGCAGGTCCAGCTCCAGGCACCAGCCGAGGGAACATGTGCTTGGGGTGGCACATTTTAAGGGGCAGCATTCCGGCAATTTTTTTTTTTTTTTTTTCTTCTGCAGAGCTCAGGCTGCTTGGGGCAGCAAAAAAAGTTAGAGCTCCCAGGCTCCCTGGGAGGGAGTAGCACCCACTCATCCTTGGGGAAGATTTTGGGTGAATGAGCTCATCCCTTCCCAGGGGCCTATGCAGTGAGGAGCCATCCCATGTTGCTGGGGGATAGCAGGGTACCCGTCTTTGGCAGGCTGTGGCTGCAATCCCTAAGCGGTGTTGGGGCACTCAGAGAGGTATACTGGGTATACTGAGAGGTATCCTGATAGGAATATTGTGACAACACACTATAGCCAGGTGGGCAACCCCCAGAGGAAAGTCCGTTTGCCAATTCCCTGAGCAAAATAAACTATAGCGGCAAAAGGATTTGGATTTGGATGATTTTGCTGGTCTAGCTGTGTGTGCGCCAGGGCTCTAACTGGTATAGAAATGTGAAGAAATCACCCCCATAACCCACATTGCTAGGCCAGCGAGCGTTTCTGGGTTCACCTTGGCCTCAAACAGCTTTGGCCAGCTCCAGGTGTCTGGGAACGTGGGCAGGTAGGTGGCTGCATGATGGCCCCACGTGGGGGTGCTGCCAGCCTGGTGATTACCCGGACACAGGTACTCACTGCTAACGGGAATGGCCCATGCTCCCAGCCTGGGCACCCACCTCTCCATGACTGGACCTCTGCAGGAAGGGGCTGTTTGCTGTGTGCTGCCCCACGCTAACCCCCCTGCTGTGGCTCTCTGCCCCCCTCTGCTGACTGCACCGGGTCACAGGGTTAGGGCTCTGCTCCTGTGTCCTGCAATAAGGGGCACTGGCACTTGGGCAGTGGTCCCTCCTGAACTTCCTGGATGCTCTGTGCCACCCTCAAACACAGCTCCTGAACCTGGATAGCCCCCCTACTCCTGATCAACACTGGAGTGACTAACTGAGGCACTGCAGAACCCAGGCATCCTGAGGTTGGTCCCGCTCCCCTGCTGGTTGGCAAACATGGAGGATCTGTGAGGTGGGGAACGGTGGGTGCTGAGGACCCATCTGACTTAACTGCTTGCTGGCTGCTGGAGTGGGGGGCACTCAATGGGGTGGAGCTGTGAGGACAGAACAACAGCCAGGTGCCAGGACATGAGCAGGAGGGAACGTGCTCCACACAGTCATGGGAACACACACACACAGAGGATAGGGCAGGTAATGAGAACTGTGTAATGTAGGACACCGATCAGACCCAGCCAGTGCCAGGGGGCAGCTTGCCACAGGACAGGGAATTCCCTAGCTGGCTGGGGAGCAGTCACGCTGGCAGAGAGCATAGGGCTGCAGGCAGCTATGGGATGGAACTGCCCAGGACAGAGCAGTACTGGCTCTGCCATGTTATCCTCTGGCAGTGATGTTTACCATGCCTGCTGGCCAGTAAGGATGCCAGGCTCCCATTAGGGGCTGCACAGAGCATGGGTAAGTTCTGCTCTGGGCCCAGGAGAGGGCCTGGGTGTAGTCTTTCCCATCCCTATGGATTCTAGCTCAGGGGACTTTGCCCCAGGCACTGAGGCTCAACCCTGTAGACTTTGGCACTGCCATACAGATAAAACTCGAACCCGTGAACCAACATCAGGCTCACTATGGCAGGTTGACACATCGGGAATGCCAGGCAGCTTGGCACCGTCAGCACAACAGTTGTTACAACCCCCCGGCAGGGAGCAGGCTGGGTGCTGTGCAGAGAAGAGGTAACACCAACGAGGCTGGTGGTTCCTGCACCCCATCTTACTCAGGAGCCTGGTGGGTCAGCACTGCGTGAGTGTGGGGGAAGGTGACCCCCACTGGGGCACTGCCAACTGTGGAGGTGCTTGAGAGCACCCACAGAGAGACACGGGGGCATCAGTGCATGTAGGGCAACAGGGCAAGGGGACTGCCCAGCCCATGTATGCCTTGGCACTGACCAACTGCCCCGCTAATGCGGTTCGGGACAGACTCTGTCTCTGTGCTGGGAGACTCAGGCAGGTCTTGGCACCCTGTCCCTGTGCCCAACAGCTATCTGGGGAGTGGGTGTCTTGGTCCCTGTTCTCTGGGCTTTCCTGTTGAGGCCAGTCAGGGTGGGACACTGGGGCGCTGTCATTTACCCAAGGGCCCAGCCCTTCCCCTTCAACACTCAAGTGAGGCCAGAGGGCATCCAAGTCAGGGAAGCAGAGGCTCTCTGCTGAGAAGAGCTTCGAGCAAAAAGAGAACCTGGAGCAGAGCAACCCTGTGATTCCAAGTTGCAGTGGGGAAGGTTTAGGTTGGATATTAGGAAAAACTTTTTCACTAGGAGGGTGGTGAAGCACTGGAATGGGTTACCTAGGGAGGTGGTGGAATCTCCTTCCTTAGAGGTTTTTAAGGCCTAGCTTGACAAAGCCCTGGCTGGGATGATTTAGTTGGGGTTGGTCCTGCTTTGCGCAGGGGGTTAGACTAAATGACCTCCTGAGGTCCCTTCCCACCCTGATAGTCTATGATTCTGTGATCTCCCAAGCCCTGGCCAGAGAGGCCCCATCACTGCCGGCCCCTGACCTGCCCATACCTGCTCAGTGCCCCTCCCTCTGTCCCCTGGCAAATCCATCCATGCTCAGTGGCCCCCCCCCCCCCGGTCTCTGTCCAGCTCAGACCCTCAGTGCCCCCACCGGCCAGCCCAGTCCCACTCAATACCCTCACCCCCTGGCCAGCCCAGCCTTGCTCAGTGCCCTTCCAGCCCCGCTCCGTGTACCCTGGCAAGCCTGGACTCACTCAGTGCCCCCACCCATCTCCTAGCCAGCCCCACCCTGCTCAGCTGACTTAGGCTCATGCGGCTTAGGTGTAGGACTGTAAAATTGGGGTGTAGCCATTTGGGCTGGGGCTAGACCCTAGGTTCTGGGACCCCACAAGGGGGGACGATCCTGGAGCCCAGGCTCCATCCCCAGCCTAGACGTCTGCCCTGCTATTTTTAACCCCATAGCTTGAGCCCCACAAGTCTGAGTCACACAGCACCTCTGCTCTGCATGAACGGGACCAAACTCCTAGGCCCAGTCCAGCAGGCTGGAGGGAATGAAGGGTTCACAGGATGCGTTAACTCTTCATACCCTCAGCCCCAGCAGGGTGCCCCCTCCCACCATGCCAGGTGCAGCATTTGTGGGGCATTTCCTCTTCCCTTTACAGCTGAAAAACCTGTCACCCCTTTGGCCCCAGTGGTTCATTCAGGCCTTGCCAGGCTGTTTCCATTAGAAGGAGAAACAGAGGCTACACATTGCATCTTTGGTGCAATCCCATTTCTCCCCAAAGGACGCAGACAGAGTCCGGTCCCCTTTGCCCAGCAGAGACAAACAGGAGGCAGGTCCCTTGCTCAGAAATCCAAGTCTGCCCCTCCAGTGAACTCCCTGCCCAAAGGCAGCCATGTCTCTGTTCTCCACTGCATCGCTACTCCCTTCGCTCGCACACACACAACCAATCCATTCCCCCTCTTGCTCCCAAACATTTGCAATCAACCCAAGGGAAACCCTTTGGCTTGTGATTAGCTTTGCTGTGAGGCCCATTGCCTTCCTATTGTTTCCAGCTATCACCACACAAAGGGATATTTCATTGTTCCATTCCTTTAGCCTGAATGACTCTTGTTTAGCACAGCCATGGGCTTTAACCAGGTCTATGACTTTCTATAGATCAAAGACACCAACACCTTCCAGGGTAACAACATGGACAAAAACGGAGACACCCCAGGGAAGGCGCCCATGGGTAGCGACACAGACAAGATGGAATCCAAAGCTGACGGGTGAGGGGCTGATTGCCAAGACACCAAGCGCTGTGCGTCACCACGGCTGTCAGGGAGGTGTGGTGCAGAGCTGAGTGGGTGGGTTACTGTGTTTAATGTTTGGGGTAGCCAGACCCGCCCCCCACACAAATGGGGCCCAGGCCAAGCCCTGTTGGCTGCAGCAGGGTTAGGGCCTAGGAAGGGAGCGGACAGTGCTGGGCTCTTGCCCTAAGCCACCAGTCCCTACCCTCAGAGCATCTCACTAGGGAGAGCACCCAATGGCAGAGTCTCCTCCCAACCAAACCAACCCACAGCACAGGCCAGGCAGACCCATCCTCATGCTGACAGCAGGGAGCCATGGGCCACAGCCGGTAGAGTCACGCCTGTGTGGGATACTGATGGAGGATAAATCAGTATTCTAACCACTAGACCCCACTGCCCTCCCCAAGCCAGGAAAGGACAGAGGGGCCCCAGCCCGCAGCCCTCCCCACTCTAACCACTAGACTCCACTCCCCAAGTTGGGCTACATCCCAGGAATCCTCTGGGTGCTTGTGGCTCTCGGCCTCTGTCCTTGGGGTGGGGGTGGGGGTGGGGGTGCAGTCGTCCTGCATCCTCAGGCAGAAAATCACAGCGAGTGGAGGGCTGCAACATGATCCCACCCCGGCTCAGCCCAGCCAATCACCGTCCTACCCTCGAGGTCCGCTGCCCAATCACCATCAAAATAACGGGAAGGGGGCGGGGCTAGGCCAATTTCAAAGCAGCGGCTATTGTTACCTGGCCCACCCGGGACCAGGTACCGGGGGGCGGTGCCTGCTGCAGGGGCGGGGCGAACACATACTTGGGCGGGGCTTGATGCATGGGGGTAGGGGGCAGAAGAGGGATGTGGGATGGTGTCTAAGTCGGGGCTGCCCCCCCCCCGTCCCTGATTTCACTGCAGTGCCCACCCCTTCTTTGGACCCCTCTGGGGCTGGACCACACCCCTCCCCATCTGCACCCCTCCACGAGATAAGGGGGCAGCCTCCCCACTGCTTGTGCCCCTTCCCCACACAGGGGTCTGGGTTGGAGACTGTGGAGATGGGTGTGGTCAGAGGCAATGGGATAGAATGGGGATAGGCAGAGGCTGTGCAGGGGGAGGGTTAGGGATTCAGATGGATGGACAGGGGCTGCAGCAGGAGAGGGGTTAGGGACTCAGAGGTGAGGATGCAGCGGGAGTGTGGCCCAAGGGCTGAGATGCCTTGGGGATGGACAGGGGATGCAGGGGATGGGGGTTGGGGCTCAGAGGCCATGGGGATGGGCAGAAGCTGCAGGGGTTAGGGGCTCAGAGGCCATGGGGGTGGACAAGAGCTGCAGCTGGAGAAGGGGTTAGGGGCTCAAAGGTTGTGGGGATGAGCAGGGGCTCAAGGGGGAAGGGGAGTTAGGGGTGAGAGATTGTGGGGATCGACAGGGAGTGCAGGGAGATGAGGGTTAGGAGCTCAGAGGCTATGGGGATGGGCAGAGGCTGCAGGGGTTAGGGGCTCAGAGGCCATGGGGATGGACAAAAGCTGCAGCTGGAGAGGGGGTTAGGGGCTCAAAGGTTGTGGGGATGGGCAGGGGCTGCAGGAGGAAGGGGAGTTAGAGATCAGAGGCTATGGGGATGGACAGGGAATGCGGGGGGGGAGGGGGTGGTTAGGAGCTCAGAGGCCGTGGAGATGGGCAGGGGGAAGGATCAATGGCTGTGAAGGTGGGTGGGGGTCAGTGGCTGTGTGGATGGTGAGTTGGGGATGGGATGGGGGGACTTTGGGTCCCACCAGGACTAGCTGACCCCCACCCTCCCCCCAGCATGAACCCCTACGTGGGTCTGGTGAGCAGCCTGCGTGCTGCCTGGCTCACAGGGAAGACGCGCCCTGCTGAGCACCGGGTCTCCCAGCTGGAGGCGCTGCGCCGCTTCCTGGATGATAAGAAGCAGCCCATCCTGGATGCCATGGCCTCGGACATGCGCAAGGTGAGCCCAGGGCAGGGCAAGGTGGGGGCAGGTCTCCCTGTAGGGCAGGGTTGGGGAGGTATGGGGGTCTCCCTGGGGATCCCCCACAGCACAGAGAGCAGGGGGTGCCCTGGGGACTCGTCTGCCCAGGTTCCTGACTCACCCTTCTCTCCACAAGAGTGAAGGACTGTGGGTCGTGGGCTAAGCGAGGTGACTGTGGTGCGTGGTCTCCTCTCTCCTCTCCTGGGGGGCAGGACTGCGTGTATACACGTGGAGTGTTTTGGTAGGGTCTAGTTAAATGTCCTTGGTGCTCTGGGTTCTGTCAGCGAAGGCCAGTGGGAGCAGTGCCTGTTCTTGGAGATGGAGGGCTGGAATGAACCTTCATGGGACATTTTGTTCCCTGGGCTGTGACTGGCCCCGGAGGAGGCTCTATCTCCTGCACAGACCAGCTTTGCCTAGTGGCAGAGAGTCCCCCTGGCTCAAGGAGCAGAGCTGTCAACTCCGGTCCCCCTCCCAGGGCTTTAGGCTCCATTAGATACGCCAGGCCCAGACCATGGAACGCTGAGACGTGCCGGACCCAGCCCTGGTCTAGTCTATGGGGCGCCAGTGCAGGGCTAGAGGATGGGGTGAGGGGCTCCTGGCAGCCTGTGGTGCTGAGGAGACTCACTGTGGTGACCTGCGTCAACTGGTGTTTACTGCGGGCGGGACAGCTCTGTGCCCAGGCTGGTTGCATTGCTGGGGACCAGCTGAGAGGTGACAAAGGTGAGGAGATCCAAGGCCAGGGATCACCCACCGAGACTGGTCGGCTTCTCTGGGCTGTCCGGAGCTGGCAGAAGGGCTCCTGCACCGAGGCGGCTGTGTGAGAATCTGATGTTGGCGAGGAGTCCAAATGCCTCTGTCCTGGGGATCCTTTGCCAGGGGAGATGGCACTGCATCTGCCTCCACCCCAGTGAGCTTCCCCCAGCTAGTCCCATCCCTGACCCACCCTCAGGCTCTGTAGAGGTGGATGGACAGAGCTGTGTGTCCCAGGCCATGGTGGTGTCATGGATTCACAGGGTTTATGGCAGTTGCTTGGAGAGCCCTTCAGTGTGCCAAGCTCCCTAGAGGTCCCACTCCTCCTCCAGGGCTAGCCACAAGGCCTCATTGCCTCCACGGTGGAGCCTCTGGGCTCCAGCCCACCTCCTTCACCCTGAGCGCTCTGCCCGGCATATCCCACTGAGCCAGACTCCTGCTCGGAGCCTTTTACCCCTCAGGGATCAATGCCCCTCTGTCAGGATCTGCGGCGACTCCAGGCAGCCCTATGCAAAGCAAGTGTCACCTGGAATCCAGGGTCAGCAAGGCAGCAAAGCATAAGTGGGGGGGGGGGGCATAGGGCAGAGCTCACACTGGTGGAAGCCAGAGAGCCAGCCCCTAACCCTGTAGCCCCTGTGTCGTGCCCTGATCCTCTGAGCTCTAGCTGCACTCGCTCTCCCCTCATCTGCGCTTCTGTTTCCCAGCAGCAGCCACCAGCCCAGGCTGTTAACACTGTCCTCCCTGCTCCGGCTCCAGACCTGCTGCTGCCCCCCAGGAGCCCAGCCTGCATTGGCCTCCCTGCTGCTCAGGGCTAAGGGCCCACTGGCTGGGCATCTGTTATCTCCTCTGGGGCTCCGTTCCCAGGGGCAGGCAGAAGGATGCACTGAGGCACACGGCATGGCCGGGGGGGAAGCGGGGAGGGATGAAGCTAATTCTGTTCTGTGCCCCCAGCCCCCCTTCGAGGTGGAGCTCTCTGAGATTATCCTGGTCAAGAACGAGGTCAGCTATGCACTCAACAACCTGTCCAGCTGGATGAGGGACGAGGGCGTGGACAAAAACTTGGTAAGGGGAGACGCATCCTCAGGGCTGAGCGGGGATAGGGAGGAGACATGCCCTCACTAGTGAAATGGGGGGAGAAACCCCCCCCCCCGGCCTAGGCTGATGGCAGCCGGGAACAAGCACCCAAGGCTGAGCTGGGACCTGCCCCACAGCCGAGCCAGGGCTCCTGTCCCCACGACCCAGTTCACTGCCCCACCCCTCAGGACCTGGGACCTGCTCCCTCAAGCTCCTGACACCGAGGCTTCCCCTTCAGGTGACTCAGCTGGACACAGCCTTCATCCGGAAGGAGCCCTACGGGGTGGTGCTGATCATCGGGCCCTGGAACTACCCCTTGCAGCTCATCCTGGTGCCCCTGGTCGGGGCCATCGCTGCTGGTGAGTCAGGGAGTAGGAACACTTCCCCTCCCACATCATGATCCCTGGCCCCCGGCCTGGAACCTGCTTCAGGCAAAGCTCTCACCCACAGCATGGTCCCTACCGTGATGGGTTCTCCCTGGGATGCCACCTGGAACTGGGGTATCACTGAGCCCCTGATCCACCAGCCTGGGCTCCCTCTCACACTGTGCTGCTGTGACAAATCACAAAGCTCTCCAGCCTGCATTTTCATCAGCATTCACACAGGTAGGGACACACCCAGCTGCAATGACACACAGGTTCTCTAACCACCAGCTTCCCAGCCTGGGACCACAGAGCAGTACTGTCCTGCCCTGCTCAAATCTCGCCAGTAGATAAGTTTAATCCGGCCTCTCCCTCAATGTGAAGAGAGCAATGCACACTTGGGGTAACCAAGCAGAGATTTTCCCCAAGCACTCCAGGCAAAGTTCACGGGTTTAGATTAAAACAAAAACAAGTTTATTAACCACAAAAGGTATATTTTAAGTGATTGTAAGTGATGGCAAACAGATCAAAGCAGATTACCGAGCAAATAAAAACCACGAACTAAATTTAACACACTAGCTAGATTGAATATGAATTAGCAGTTTCTCAGGGATGGTACAAGCAGGCTTCAGACTGTTAAGGTACAAGCTCCACTTGCTTTACAGATTGGAATCCCCAGGTTGTTCAGACACAGGCTAGAAATTCCTGTAGTCTGGGCCCAGCACTTTCTCCGGTTCAGTCTTTGTTTCTGGTGTTTCCAGGTGTTCTCTTGTGTGTGGAGTGAAGAACCCCAAATAATGTCACTCCCCTGCCTTGTATAGCTTTAGCATATGGCAGGAAGCCTTTGTTTCCATAGCTTGGTTCCCAGACCAGTTTGTGGAAAAATACTGACACCTCAAGATGGAATAGCATGGTCACATGACCTTGTAGACTCCTAGCACCCATTACTTGCAGGCTGCATGTAGCGTTCTCAGGAAGACTTCCCAGGTAGGGGATAAGCTTCTCCTCAGGCCAATTGTTTTCCCTAATGGCTCATTGCCCTGAGTAGGACATTCCCCACCCACTATGACTAAAAACATCTAGTGGGTGTTATCCAGGTGTAACTACATTTGAAGTGTAGATACATAGTCAGTATTTATAACTTCAGATACAGAAGTGATCCATGTATACAAATAGGATAATCATATCCAGCAAATCATAAGCTTCCCAACAAGGCGTCCTTACCCATACGTAAAGTATGCAGCTGTGTGCTGCTTCAGCTCCTGCTCCAGCTCTTCCCCCAGGGCCCCTGCCCCTGCTCTGCCCCATCTTTTCCCGCCTCTGCTCCACCCCTACTCCCCTGAGCTCTGCAGCAAGGCCAGGCCTGCACTCACCAGCGGTGGGAAGTGCAGCGACCCAGATACAGCTGTGCCACAGGTGAGAGGTTTCCCCCTACCCCCCAAGCCAACCCCGCTCCCCATTTCAAAGGCCTGGGACCTGCTACCCACCCATCCCTCAGGCCTGGGGCTAGCCCCCTTGCTTCCCCCCCAGAGGCCTCCCCCTCCCACCATAATCATATCACAATAATCTCACTGTGAGAATAGGGGGTGTAGTGTCACACCCACATCCTCTGGGCCATTGCTCCAAACCCACAACTTCCCCCAGTCCCAAATGAGGCTCCTGGTGTGTTCTGGGGGGCATCTCCCTCCAGTGCTCCCCCACCCCTACCCCGCTCCCGGTGGTGGGTCGGCGTGCTGCGGCGAGGCCATGGGGAGAGGGGGTGTCTGCGATGCGCAGTGACATCCCGTCTGCCCCCGCAGGGAACTGTGTCATCATCAAACCCTCTGAGATCAGCAGCAGCACTGAGAAGCTCATGGCTGAAACGCTGCCCAGTTACCTGGACAAGGTAAGGAGCTGCCCCCTCCCCTGGCACCATACCCATGTCCTGTTCCCCAGGTCCTGATCCACTTCTACATGCCTAGCACCATACTTAGCCCCCCACACCCAGTTATCCTCTGTGCTCCTCAATACCTCGACCACTGCATCCCCG
>ML677536.1:1604669-1616686 GCA_007922305.1 Dermatemys mawii | reverse complement strand
CAGGGAGGGCCCTGGTGGTGGAGGCTGGGAGCTCTAGTGGCAGGTCCAGGCCTGTGTGGAGCTCTGGTGCCAGGGAGGAGCAGGAGGGGGGCAGACTCATGGTAGATGAGGGCTGCCGTGTGCCCCGTTCAGTGAGTCATGCCCCTCCCTGCAGCCCCCACGGTGCTGGCGGACGTGCAGCCGTCGGAGCCTGCTATGCAGGAGGAGATCTTCGGGCCCGTCCTCCCCATCGTCACCGTGCCCAGCGTGGAGGAAGCCATCGCCTTCATCAACAGCCGGGAGCGGCCGCTGGTCGTGTACGTCTTCGCCTCCGACAGCAAGGTGCGGGCAGGGAGCTAGGGCTAGTTCTTGCTGCGGACTTGTGCCTGGGTCCAGGGCTCCATGCTGGAACCAGCCTTTCATCCATTCAGTGCGACCCCACCACCCTGGGCCCAGTCTCCACAGGAGGATGGGCACTCGACCCGGGCCTGGTCACCCCATCCGGAGAGAAGCTGCTGTGTTGGAGGGGCTCCGGGCCAAATGATGGGGTGACATTGGGCTAGCTGCGGGTAGGTATCGGGCACAAATTGGAGCTCCCTCACCTCCCATCTCTGCTTCCCCGCAGCTGGTGCGCCGAGTGCTGGAGAGGACGAGCAGCGGCGGTTTTGCTGCCAACGACCCCATGATGCAAATGACGCTGATCTCGCTGCCCTTCGGTGGGATTGGTACGTCTGGGCCCCCAGCCGGGGCTGAGCCCCTGAGGGCGGGGGAGGGGTGCATGACTGGGCGCCGTGACTGTACCGCGCTGTATGGGCAGAGCCAGCGGGCTGGGATTGTACCGTAGGGCCCCATGACTGTACCGTGCTGTATGGGCAGAGCCCAGTGGGCTGGGATCGTAGCGTGGGGGTGGGCCCCGTGACTGTACCGCGCTGTATGGGCAGGGCCCAGTGGGCTGGGATCGTAGCGTGGGGATGGGCATGGCTGGGCCCTGCCCTGTGCCCGTATCCCAAGCTGTGCTCTCTTTCTAGGGAACAGCGGGCTGGGCTTGTACCACGGCAAGTTCAGCTTCGACGCCTTCTCTCACCACCGCGCCTGCCTCCTGCGCAGCATGGGCCTGGAGACCATGAACTCCCTGCGCTACCCACCCTACAGAGAGAGCAACATGAGGCTGGTGCTCTCCACCTTCCGGATCAAGCACAGGGACACCTGCACCCTGCTGTGATGGGCGGCGCAGCCCAGTCACCCAGCACCACACAACTCATGGGTTACCTGACTGCCATGAAAGGGAGGAGAAGCTGGCTTGAGCCCCCAAGCTGAGCTAGGAAATCTGACCCCCGTCCCGTGGGTTAAAGACACTCTCCAGCCTTCCTCTTTCCCACACTGACGATGGAAGAAAATGATCAGGAATGTTCAAGGTTCAGTGTCCTAATGCAGCATTTCTCCAAATGGGGTCGTCGTCCTCCCTGTTCCTCCCTCAACTCCTCTCCCTCCCTCCCAGTACCTCCTGCACACCGGGAACAGCTGTTCAGTGGGGTGCAGGAGATGCTGGGAGGGATGGGGGAGGAAAGGGGATGGGGTTACTGGGGGAAGGGGGCGGAAAGAGGCAGGGAAGATGAGGAGCAGGGGTTAGAAGAGTTGGGGCAGAGTCTTAGAGGAAGGGGTGGAGTGTGGGGTGGAGCCTAAGGCTGAGCAAGGCAAGTGGGGGTCTGCAAAAAAATTTCAATCTAAATGGGGGTCCTCGGGTTGCTAATGTTTGAGACCTGCTGTCCTAAAAGATAAAGCACAGGGGATTAGTTGGTGTCTGTTACAGCCACCTAATCACACTTGGGCTAGCCGCCCTGCCCCGGCTCTTTTGGCTGAGGCCACAGCCCTGGTTGCAGGCCCGCTGTGGCCCTAGCCATGATGCGGGGGAGCCAGAAAACTCTGCCCCTCCCCCTGTGGTCCTGGCTGCATGAGGTTTGAGGAGGCTAAGCCTCTATTATGCCCATGCACTAGGGAATAGGATGACCAGATCCTTATACCTCTTAATGTGTAGGGAAAACACTGCGTGATCATGGGGGACTTTAATTTAAGTGCCATATGCTGGAGGTGTCATGCTATCAGCTCTCAAACACCCTTGGAATTTTGAAATGTTATAGATGACAATTTCCTCCCTCAAAAATTTTTGCTGCCAACATGGGGGAAATTCTTTATTAGCTCTAGTCCTGACCGATAAAGAGGAACTGATAACAGAGCTGAAAATTAATGGGGCTAAGGTATAAGTGATCATGACTTCATCACATCTGTGATGTGCAAGCAGAATAAAGTCTGGACCAGTAATATATAATACATGCTGCTTTAAAAGGGCTAGATCACGAGTGGTCTCTCAGGCTGGACTGGGTATGACTAATTTCTGTTCAAGAGCAGTCACAGTCAAAGATTTCTCACAGACACCTTCCTCTTACCCTGGAAGGACAAACTGATGTATGTTTACCTTCTGGTGCTGCTACTTTCCAAAGTGCTGCTCAAAAATCAAGAAGGATGGCGCTTGCGTGATCCTAATAACACTGGGTTAGCCTGGTCAGCATTGGTTCTCTACTCTGCTGACCCCGTCCGCCAGACATCCCTTGACACTACCTCCAGAACTAGACCTGATCTCACAAGAGCCTGGTCGCCTGTTGCATCCCAGCCTGGCAGCTCTTCAACTCGTGCTATGGACACTCCATGGTTGACTCTGCAGGAAGCCGACTATTCGGAGAACATGCAAAACGTTCTCCTAAATAGCAGAAAGCCGCCTGCCTAGATCCATTTCCCTGTTAAAGTGGAAGTGGTTCTCCTGGTGGTCTCAGAATAAAAACGTGTTCTGGACTGTTTGTCCCAGTGGAAACAACAAGGCCTGGCTGTTAGTTCTGTCAGAGCTCACCAGCAACTCTCTCTGCTTTCCAGCCTCCAAGTGCAGGTCACTCAGGAGTCTCCAGTTGCATGTCAGTTAGGTACTTAAAAGGTCTGGATAGATTCTCTCCTCAGGTGGCAGATTTAATCCTTCCTTGGAATCTAAATCTACTATTAGCAGTGTCGAAGGGTCCACCCTTTGAACCAGTGGCTGCCTGCTCTTTACTTCATCGTTCCACGAAGGGGGTGTTTGGGGCAGCAAATACCTCTGCGAGCAGAAGAGTGGGGGAGTATGAGACTTGGTAGCTGACCCTCCTTACCGTACCATTTAGGCTGAGAGGAGAGCCCTAATTTAGGGAAGCTCAGCTGTGGCAGAACAGGAGAGACGGGTGGTAGCAGAAAGGGGCTGCAGGGAGAAGTGCAGTCGCTCTCCCTGGGATAAGGGAGAGAAAGGGGCATTGGTCTCGAGAGGGTCTGTCTAGTAGACCAGCAGGACATAGGAGTTTAGCTAGGGTGGACAATGCGAGCCTGGGTTAGGCAAGATTGGGAGTGAGGCAGGAAGGTTTGTGCTGTATAGACCCTGGTTGCTGGAGAAAGGACCCTGACCGGAACCCAGAGTATTGGGTGTGCCTGGGTTCCCCTACAACCCGTGAAGGAGTGGCACAGTCCGGGCAGTGATCGTGAAGACCATCTCAGACTGTTCAGCCCAGTCACTGAGGGGGCATGTCTCAGCCAGGGGAAGGCATGGGATGCTGTGGAGGACTCTGTAGAACCTTGGAAAGGGAGGACCATTGTGACCTGGCTGGAGGGCAAAGCCATGGAGATGAGACGCTACAGCTCCTGAGGAGCAAGAGAGCGGCCCCAGAGCAAGACAACAAGCCAAGGAACAGCAAGAAGAGGGTGTCAGGCTGAAAGAGCTAAGCCCCAGAGCAGCCCGCAGGGGGTGCCCCTAGCGGTGACTGGTGAACCCCCTGACGCAGCAGAACTGGACACAGGATTCCAACAGCAGTCGCACCAGTGCCAAATATACAGGTCAAATCACCACTCTCCCCTAGGCCAGAGTCTCGTGTTTATGCAGCCTAGGATCACATTAGCCCCTTTTTGGCTGCACTGGGAGCCCATGTTCAGCTCATTATCCATCACAACCCCCAAGTCTTTCCCAGCATAGAGTCCCCCATCCTGTAGGTGTGGTTGATAGTCTTTGTTCCTAGATGCTTACAGTTATGTTTAGCCATATGCAAATGAATATGGTTTGCTTGAGACCTGTGTCAGTGACCCGTAATCTTCATGATTTACCACTTCCCTAATCTTTGCATCATCTCCAAATTTTATCAGCAATTATTTTGTTTCCTTCCAGGTTGTTGATAAAAATGTTAAATAGCATGAACCCTGAACCCTGGGTGACCCCCACTAGAAACACACTCATTCAATGATGTTTTCCTATTTATAATTACATTTTGAGATATGGCAATTAGCCAGTTTTTAATCCATTTAGTGTGTGATGTGTTAATTTTGTATTATGCTAGTTTTTAATCAAAATGTGATACCAAGTGAAATGCCTTAGAGGTCTATTACATCGATACTATTACCTTTATCAGCTAAACTTGTAATCTCATAAAAAGGGTATTAGATTGGTTTGACAGGATCTATTTTCCATAATCCCATATTGATAGGCAGTTATGTTTTATTGTCCTCTTTTTATTCTTTATTACTATACCAGCAGCTTCATTATCTTGTCCAGGATTGTCAGGCTGACAAGCCTATAGTTACCCAAGTTATCCAGTTTACTTATTGGTACAAACATTAACTTTCTTCCAGTCTTCTGGGATATCCCCAATTTTCTGAGATGTAGTTAACATTATTAAATGGTCCAGCAGTTCCTTGGCTAGCTCTTTTAAAACTCTTGGATGGAAGTTATCCAGGCCTGATCTAAAAATGTCTACTTTTGGTAGCTGCTGTTTAAAATCCTGCTGAGATACTCGTGGAATGGAAAGAGTCATCGTCATATGATACAACTACATCATACACCTTTTTCTCAAATATAGAACTGAAATATTTATTGAACACTTTTGTTATTTCTGGCATTATTATTGACAATTCTATTTCCATCTAGTAATGGAACGATACAATGTTAGGATTTTTTTGTTTTGTTCCTACTATATTTTTAAAACTTATTGTTATTAACTCTGCTGGCAATAGATTTTACCTTGTGTCCTCTTGCTTCCCTTATCAATTTTCTACTATTCCTAACTTCTGATTCCTATCCACTGCTATCAATTTGCCTTGTCTTTCATTTCTTATATATATATATTCTACTACTGACTTCACTTTCCTCTAAATTAGGATGGATTTTTAGACAGCGTGGTCTTTCTTCTTGATTATGACTTCTTTGGGTATCTAGTGAAATGTTTTTAAACAATTCCTAAACCTCATTCAAAATGGTTTTTAATTGGGGGACAAGGACTGTGGCTAGGCAAAGCAAGATGGGTGAAGCAATGGGGGTTGTGTGACTGGGTGGAGGGGGATGGGTGCATAGGCGCTGACTCTGTGGGTGCTCTGGGGCTGGAGCACCCATAGGGAAAAAATAGTGAGTGCTCTGCACCCACCAGCAGCCAGGCTCCCCTCCCTGCCCCCCGACCTCCGCCACCTCCTCTGAGCGTGCTGCATCCCTTCTCCTCCCGCCTACCTCCCAGTGCTTTCCAGTAGCAAGCTCTGGGAGGGAGGCAGGAGGAGCGGGAACATGGCCCGCTCAGGGGAGAAGGTGGGGTGAGGGCGGGGATTTGGGGAAGGAGTTGGAATAGGGCACAGAGAAGGCAGAGGGTGGGGGTTGAGCAGTCATCGGCGCCAGCAGAAGTCAACGCCTAAGGATGGGTGAGGAGACGGGAGCTGTTTTTAGCTGGGCAGGGTGGATGGGTGAGGCACTTTGTGTCCTTATGTATGGAGCACAGTCATGGCCCCCCTGGACATTAGCACTGCACAGGGGGGCACGTGCCCATCTAAATACCCTGGGAATACCCTGGCCCAGCAGCTGTAGGAGCAGTTTCTGGCAGGTCCGTCCCTGTTTCTCTCACTGGCCAATTCCACAAGTAAGAAGAAGAGGGAACTGGAACAACACAACTCCTTCATGTGCAATAAAAAGCAGGGGGATGTCCTATGCAGCTTTGAACCGGGGCCCCTAAGCCCTAGCTGTGAGTACAGAGTCTGGGGGGCAGGCAGCCATAGCAGAGGGGACCCCCCTTCGGCCCGTGGATTCGCTATTTGCCAGGGCTCAGGGATGTGGGTTTTGTTTGGCCCCAAGGTATGTGTGGCCGAGGGGCTAAGTCAGCACATATGCAGACAGCGTCATGGCACGGTCAGTCTCGCTGCAGGGATGAGCCACCCAGTCTGTCCTCGGGGCACCTGTGGGCTACTTCCTGCTGTGCCCAGAGGAACCTTGGTTTGTGGCTGGCCCTGCTAAGGAATTCCCACCCCCCCAGTCCACAGCTGGTTCTCAGGGTCTTCCCCTTTGAGTTCCTAGCCCCAGAGGCACTGAGCTATGGCCACGGGGGAAGAACAGAAGAGCTGGCTTAGGCCACTTGCAATGAAGGACTTGAACAGTAATGCACACCCTAAATTTAGCCCATTGGGAGCCACCCACAGCCTCCTCTTATCTCAGCCTTGCGCTCCCCCCACAGCTCTTCCAATAGCCCCCAATCCTGACCCTCACCCTCTAGCTGTCCCAGCCCTGGGCTCCTCCTACCCCCAGCTCTGCCAGTGCACCTCAGTGCTGACTCACAGACCCTGCTATTCCAGCCCTGCCCATGCCCACTAGTGCCCCTCAGTCCCAAACCGCAGGGCTCCCTCCCCACCGGCTGTGGCTCCGTCTTTCATTCTCCCACAAGCTGCTCCTCGGCAGCAGGGAGAAGATAGGAATGGGGGGTGGGGGGCAGACCCTGGCCGTGCTGTGCCTAGTCCCCTCTCCGGGACCCTCACCCCAGCCTCCCCCATGCTGCCCCCTGAGCCAGAGCCAGGGAGGGCAAAGGACCCACAGGACCAGCCCAGGCCGGCAAGTTCAACATAGTCTTTACTAAACCAAAATCTACACAGGGCAAAGCACAGAGCAGGGGGCAAAGGTAGCGATGGGCAGAGAGCATGATGGGAGAATGAGGCTAAGCCAGCACAGGGACCATGTCTGAGGCAGGAGTGATTCCCTGAGAGGAGGCTGGGTCACTAGCTGCCCTTACTCCCCTTTTGGCCCTCGTCCCCCTCAGAGCAGGGTCCGTCAGCTCTGGGACACCTGCCTCCCCTGTCCAACATGCAATCTGAGGATGGCACTGCCCTTCCCAGGCAACACAGCAGCGGCGGGGGTGGAGGGTGGGGTGGAGGACAGGGGTGTGGGAGGGTACTACTGGGATTACAGGGCCCACATGTCTCCTGGTGGGGCAGACACCGGTATTGGGGGGGGGAGTCATTCCTGGGCAGCCCCCGTGGCATTTCCTCCATCCCAGCATCTCTCTCTGTGGGTAATGTGGGGTAGGGGCAGCTCAGAGACCCAGGGGAAGCTCTCTCCCCACTACCCACGCAGCTGGAGATGGGGAAGCAAGAGGTTGGGCTAGGAGGGGCAGGAGCTCTCCCAGACGGCATGGAGGAAACTGTGCCCCTCTCTCCAAGCAGGTGAAAGTCATACGAAGAGTATTTAACCCCTTTGGAGGGGGCCTCCTAAGGTCAGCCAGGCCTTCTCCCCCATGGCTGTCAGGCAGCCGGTGGGTTGTACGGGGCTGGCTGACTGGGCTGGGCCAGCCCGACACTCCCGTCACAGCAGGGTGCAGGTGCCCTTGCGCTTGATCTCAGAGACAGATGTCAGCAGCCCCATTCTGTGCTCGCTGTAGGGTGGGTAGCGCAGGGAGTTCATGGTCTCCAGGCCCATGCTGCGCAGGAGGCAGGCGCGGTGGTGAGAGAAGGTGTCGAAGCTGAACTTGCCGTGGTACGAGCCCAGCCCGCTGTTCCCTAGAAAGAGACCACAGCTCAGATATGGGTACAGGGCAGGTCCCTGCCCATACAGCATGGTACAGTCACAGGGCTCACCCCTGCCCACTCCCATGGTACAATTCCATCCAACTGGGCCCTGCCCATAGAGCACGGTACAATCACGGGACCCAGCCCCGCCCAACCCCCGGGATGATTCCAGCCCACTGGGCCCTGCCCACACAGTTCAGCCTCAGGGATGTGGCCCAGCCATGCGCCCTCCCACGGTACAATCCGAGCCCGCTGGGCAGCTTGGTCAGCAGTGGGAGGTTGCATGGCTCCAGGCTGCGATGGCTGGAGCTGGTTAGAGCCAGGCCCCGACGTACCACAGCCTGTTCCAGGAGCCCCATGGCACACAGGCACCCACCTTCCCCAGGCTGTGCACCTAGCTGCCCCCAGGGGCTCGGCCTCGGCTGGGGGGCAGGGAATAGGGGCAGGCTGGGGGCCCAGACGTACCAATCCCACCAAAGGGCAGCGAGACCAGCATCATTTGCATCATGGGGTCGTTGGCAGCAAAACCGCCGCTGCTTGTCCACTCCAGCACCTGGTGCACCAGCTGGGGGGAAGCAGAGATGGGGAGTGAGGGAGCCCCATTCCGCCTGATACCCACCCGCAGCTACCCCAGTGCCACCCCATTAGATGGCCCGGAGCCCCTCCCACACAGCTGCTTCCCTCTGGGAGGGGCAACCAGGCCCAGGCAGGGTGTGGGACACGGGCCGTCCCTCCCCTCCACTTCTCGAGCCGGGCGGTGCGCCGTGTGTGCACGCACTACAGTCAGACCGATTCAGCCTGTGCCATGCACTGTGCGCATGATGCCCAGAGAGTGACGCTGCAGCTGGGGCCCTGTGTAATCCCTGGAGCCCCAGTTCTGTCCTCACAGCTGACAGAGACCTGGGCTGGTTTTATGTCGGTCGTACAGTCGCACAGTGTCACCCCCGTCTGGACACTCTCACTCCGTTTCACAGGGTTTCATCGTCACCTATTCCCAGTCCACTGGAGCGAAGCCCAGCACATCCCAGCCAAGAGCGTCCACACAGAGGGTGGATGCCCTGGGGTGCAAAGAGGAGCCTGTGGAGACTGGCCCCAGGGGGGTGGGGTCACACTGGCCCAGCAGTGAATGGGTGTGTGACAAGTAGGGGGAAGGGTGGACATGACTCCTGAGGCTAAACTACTCTAACCTGGAAACCTAGAGCTGTAACCTGAGATGGAGGGGGAGGGGAGTTGACACCTTGGGGCTGGCAAGGGAACAAAGGGCAGGCAGACGTTGGAGTTTTTTGAAAAAGGGGGGTTAGATGCTGGCTGGGGAAGAGGAGGGAGCCCAGATTCGGGGTCTCATCTCCCTGCCCCCCAGAAGGGCCAGGCCAAGGGGGCCTGTTTGTACTGACAAGCTCTAAGTGGGATTGTGTGCCTGGCATCTCAAATAAACCCTCTGATCTACTGGCTGGCTAAGAATCACTGTGAATCCCAAGAAGTGGGGGGTGTGGGAACGGGACTCCCCCACCCCCCGTGACAACTGGTGGCAGAGGTGGGATCTACTGCACCCCGGGAACGACACTTCCTGCAGTAAGTGATTGGGGAGCAGTATAACGAAGGGGGCTTGATGGGAACCAGGTGTGCTGAAGATCCAGAGAGAAGCGGTTTCGGGGGGGCGGCGGAGGAGCTACGCTTAGCCCCTGAGAGTGTGTGACCAGCGAGAAGGTCTGTTGAAGCAGCGGGGTCCCCTTGGGCAGTGCAGTGAGCAGTCCCGGGGTGAAGAGTGGCAGCTCGACCCTGGGAGAGTGGTGGTGAGAACGGCTGGCACACAAGGGGGTTCCTCCTGGAAACCATGGGAAGCGGAGAGCACAGGCCTGCGAGTGGCCAGCAGGAAGATGTATGCCAAACGCCTTAAGAGCGACCTGGTGGAGCTGTGCTGGCAGCAGGGACTGCGCATTGCGAGGCTGACCAAAGACCAGCTGATAGCTCAGCTGGAGGAGAAGGATCCTGTGGATGCACCGAGCCCTGCCTCTGAGGGGAGCCGCCCGGCAGACGGAGCTCCAGCCCTGGTGCCTGACCCGATGGGGAGGGGGCAGACTGCTGTGGAGGACATCCCGATGCCCCTCTCACCTATGCCTAGGGGCGGGGTTGGGGGAAGCCCTGCAAATACCAAGGGCACCCAGACTCCGGCAGCCAGCAGGGGATCCTCCCGGCGGGGTTCCCCAGCCCTGGAGCAGAGGCACTTTGGATATGACCGAGAGATGAGACTGAGAGAGTTGGAGGACCGAGAGAAGCAACGACAGCATGAAAGGGAAGAGAAGGAAAAACAGCGGCAGCACGAGATGGAGCTGGCCAGGCTGAGGTGCAGTGAGGCCCTGGCTGCGGTAAGTGACGGGGGATCCAAGACTCTGAGGAGGAGCTTTGATAAGGGCCTCATGGCCCTGCGTAAGGAAGGGGAGGATATAGATGAATTCCTGACGGCCTTTGAGACGGCCTGTGAGGTGTGCAGGGTTGACCCCGCAGACAGGCTCTGGTGTCTCATACCCTTACTAGACCCCAAAGCCGTGGCGGTGTACGGTCGAATGGAAGCAGCAGAGAAAGGGAACTATGAACTGTTCAAAAAGGCCCTGCTACATGAGTTTGGGCTGACTCCCGAGATGTACCGGGAAAGGTTCCGGAGGCAGGATAAAACCCCTGAGGGCACATATCTAGAACTGGCCATATGCATGGAGGGGTATGCCCGCAGATGGGCAGATGCGGCCCGGACGAACAAGGACCTGGTTAAAATGATTGTGCTGGAGCAACTGTATAAGTGGTGCCCATCCAACCTAAGGCTGTGGTTGGAGGAACAGAAGCCAGAGAACCCGCGACACGCCGGACGGCTGGCCGACGAGTTTGTGAAGAGCTGGCCAAGAGGTGGCCGGGAGGAGTCTCAAAGGAACAGACCCACCACGATGCAGCGAGAGAGTCACCACAGGACCTCCCAAAGAGGGAATATGGAGAACCCCCTCAAAAGGGGACTGTCCAGCCTCAGGACCGACCGTCCCTCTCGAGGGGACCAATGGGACATGAGCTGCTATAATTGTGGCCGGAGAGGCCACCTACGGGCCCAGTGCCCCAAGCTCAAGGACAGCCTGAGCAGACCGAACCCCTACAGGGTTAACTGGGTACGGACCCAGCCCGACGAGGGGCAGACAGCCCAGGTAAGGTGGATGGGCAGTTTACCACCTGCTCAGGAAGGAGGAGTGCCCCAGACCAGCTCCTCTGGGGGGCTGGACACTCAGGACTCTAGGTTCTCAGTTTACAGGGTGGGCGCAGGGCTGTCCCTGCGGAGCGAGTGCCTTGTTCCCCTGGAGGTGGACAGGAGGAAGGTCTATGGATACTGGGATACGGGTGCTGAGGTGACACTGGCCCAGCCCGAAGTGGTGGCCCAAGATCGGATGGTGCCCAACACCTACCTGACTCTGACGGGGGTGGGTGGGACCCCATTCAAGGTGCCCGTGGCAAGGGTACATCTGAAGTGGGGGTACAAGGAGGGCCCCAAGGACGTGGGGGTGCACCCTCATTTGCCCATGGAGGTGTTGATGGGGGGAGACCTAGAAAACTGGCCAAGCCAACCCCCGGGCGCCCTGGTCGTGACCCGTAGCCAGAGCCGGCAAGGGGCACTGCACCCTGACTGGGCAGAGGGTACCGTACCGGGGGTGCAGGACCCTGCCCCAGCCGGGAGGGGGGGTCCAGGGACCGGGTTCAACGAGGCTGCGGCCTCAGACTCAGCAAGCGCAAGGGAGCCGGCCCCCTTCCCTCCCCCAGCTGCCGAGTTCCAGGCCGCGTTGCAGAGAGATCCCTCCTTGCAGAAGTTCAGGGACCTGTCCAGCCTTAGCGAGGTACAGACCATGGGGAGAGGCTGCCAGGAGAGGTTCCTGTGGGAGAAGGGGTTCCTGTACCGAGAATGGGCTCCCCCCAGGGAAGTGGAGTCATGGGGGATCAGGAGACAGCTGGTGGTCCCTCAGAAGTATCGCCGCAAGTTACTGTACCTGGCCCATGACATCCCTCTCGCAAGGCACCAGGGAATCCAGCGCACCGGGCAGAGGCTGCTACAGAACTTTTACTGGCCTGGGGTCTTTACAGCAGTCAGACAGTACTGCCGATCCTGTGACCCCTGCCAGCGGGTGGGGAAGGCCCGGGACAAG